>MU184186.1:71854-130156 GCA_016904865.1 Pissodes strobi
TTTAGGCGAAATTTTCCTTGCTCGAAAGCAAATGGCCAGCAGTTTATAATAAATATAATATATTATACTTATAGAGTATTGTTATGGCAAATAAATTTGGTATGTACTTTGGTTTGCTACAAACAAAATAATGACAGTAGTATACACTTCTGAAATTCAAAGAAAGTGTTATAGATGAATTGATAGGAAATTAAATCATTTTAATTTTATTTTTAAAAAGCCTTTAAATAAAAAGTCCGATCCAGGCGCAGTTCTTTTCCCATAGAAAAACAATAAACCCAATTCGCTAAAGAGAAAAAACGAGATTCTGAACATTTTTACACGTTGGCCAAGAAATCTCAGATTTCTGCGTGGGAGACTATGTCAAAATGTACTATTCATATTGATTAAAATTAGTTGTAAAATGTCACCTAACTGAACGAAAAATATTCAAAATAAATGATACAAGCAACAAAGCTGAGTAACCTTTTGATATGATGTATAGTTTATAAGAGAAAATTGGAATTAAAGATGCGTTTGCTGCATTTTTTTGTTTTCATTTTTCATTTTTAGTGCCAAGAACTATGCAACTGATTCAAAAAGAAACTTTGTATATTTAAGCATTTGGCTTTCGTTATATTAAATAGTTTTCATTTAGATAGATGTAAGTAATTTTTCGTCACGCAACAACTTCTATCCATTCTTTTTTAATGATAATAAGCAAGTTTTCTATACGATCCAAACTTTTTGTTTTAGACACCTGTATAATAGATGAAAATAACATTGTGTGTTTATTACAACACAACTTCTAGTTTACTATGGTAAATATCTAAGGTACCCTCATACCTTTTCAGTATTAGTATATTTCCATTTACAAAAACACTCCAGACAGTCAAAACAATTTTGTTTTCGTTAAAAGGTAAGATTTTACAAACACTTACATAATACTCCTAAAGATCACTGATAGAGAAGAACTAAAGTAAAAAAGAAACAAAAATATTACAGTAACAGTCTAGCTAGTTTACAGTATTTATAAACAATTTAAAACACACCTGAAGACGTTCCTGACGATCGAAAAACTGAAAAAATATTGCTTATAAATAAATCAAAAAGACAAATAAAAAGTACGAATATACTTATTGGTTCACCCCAAGAAGAATTTATCGATAACTCAAAGAAAGTTAATTAAAAGTGCCATTTCAGGTCAAATAAACCTCCATAGAATTAAAATTGTATATATGATTTGATAGAGCCAATTGAGTTCAATATAACATTTTCAAAGCTGCTAATTTAAACTATCTTTTTAAAGATTTTTGAAAGTTTACGTCCTCAGAGGACACTTAAAAGGTGAAAATGAAAATATCTCTAGAATCTCTAGCAAGGAGAGCATCTCTCTAGTCTACTTGAGGTAACCAGCGAAAAGAAACACGCTGCAGTTCTTGTTGATTTCAGAGACTGTTAACAATGATAGCTGATAAGGGCCGATATGTCTCTATGGTTGTCATCAGCAAAAAACAAAATAACCTCCTATCACGGTCAAGGGTAAACCCACACAAAACACTGTGAAATATCTTGTCACAGCAGTCAAAATAAGATTAGATTGATAAAGACATAAAACATCAGTTCTTGTTAAATTTCAATCGATTATCTAATATCACCGAAACATTTAGCAAGAATATGTCACCAGAGTTAAAACGCGATCTTAGATAAATAAATATCAAAAAATAAAACTTTTTTACATGAGAAATTACATTAGCCTGTTGGTTGAAAGTTGTAAAACCTGAGTTGTAAACTGTAAAAGGACAAGTTATTCATCCTCAATCAAAGGCAGCGATGACTTTTTTTTACTGAGAATGCCAATGCCGTTAATCTTGTACAGTAACAGTAGTGAAAAACCGTGAAAACCTTAACACAAAGCGAAAAAATAAAGATTTATAAAAGCCTTAATTATTAAAAAAAGATCAAAACCGTAGTTGCTTTTGCAATTCCTCAATTCAAAATTTTTCTGAATTAACTGATCTGCCATCTATAAATATAATTTTAATGTCATTTAACCTATTCAGTAACATAAAGGGAAAAGTGCCAAGGTTTTATTGTTCAGCTACGTAAAACCATCTTAAACAAACATGATATTAGCAGAGACAAGCAACGTAGAGACACTCAACTAAATGATAAAAAAGGTCCGAAGTAATAGACGAGGAAAGGAAGACCGATGCTATCTCTATCTGGCTTCATGAAAAGTGAAAGCAGAGGGCGCGATTAGCTTGGGCCCCGAAAAGCGCGGGAGGCTTGAATGTTTCTTTGATTGCTTTATTGTTATATTTTATCCATTCTGATGCGGTGAAGATCTTTTAATTCTATTATGTATTCATATGGCTAATTTTAAAAAGGATGAGTCTATGCAATGTTCACAAATAGTTTTAGATACATATATACTCACACAAATACATAACAAAATTTTAGAAATCTCCACCTCATCAAAAGGGACAGAGTATCAGTCGTTGATATAAGAAAATTGCAGATTTAAAAATGTTCAAAATTCATTTTCAAAATGTTGGTTGACAAAACCTAAAACGAAAAGTTGATTGAAACAGTAGACAATAGACAAGGCATGTTAATCGAAATGCATACGTATTTCATAAAAAGTATATTCATTAATACAAATGAGTCAATTGAAATTAATAGTCAGAGTGTAATACAAACGAGAATAAGTGAATTCCAGATATGCCTGCTATATGTACTTACTTCAAATTAAATATCAATAATCATTAGAAAAAATTCAAGCAAATGTCACTGTCCATTATACAAATACAAAATTATATTTAATGTTTAATGACGCACAGACTTTTAGAAGATAAGGGATTAGGAAAATAGTGCATTTTTTCAACTTCATCTTCTCTTAATCCGAAAACAATGCAAGCAGCCTCAACAGCCATGATGCTGTTTGTTTTGTCTCTATTAAGTAGTCCACTACTTACACAAATTAACGTTTTAGTCACAAGATGAATGAAAAAGTATATCTTTCAAGCAAAAATTTATGAAATTAACACAAAATATAAGAAAACACCAGCAAGCCAAACTAACAACAGCTTAAAATAAAAACGTGGTCTAACGTATTGAACTGTGATAGTCAGCTTCTAACTCAGAATTCCATGAGTTAGACAAAGACATATATCATTTGTTGTTGCAACAGCGTCGAAACGACTTTGGCTCCAACCTTTGTGATGCTAGATAAGAGGGAGCTATACGGAAATACATTAAGTAAAAGAGATGACATTAATAGGACAAATTTTCTATTTTACTGAACTGTCTCTTCGTGGTTTGTCTCTGATATTAGTTTATAAGACTAAAAGGGTGCTAAAAACGAGCTAAACCAGGCCACAAATATGTATGTCCTAATATTATAAAATTTTGGGAATGCTATTTAACAATATCATTAAACTCACCGGATAACTGTCTACATCTTGAGTTCCTCCGCAGCCCTGAAATTTGACAGGGTCTTCTTTATCCGGAGGGCAGTTAGCCGCGCAGTCGCGTTGTGATACCAGCACTCCTTCATCAGTTTGGACATGACGTGGAGCGCCTCGCACGATTGCCAACGATTCGGGATGTTAGGCCGTTGTCTTTCAAAACACACCACCCTAAAATATACCGCAACAACTGCAAACTTAGTAAAGCTTTTATTTTATCACATTCTGTGGTCTTAGAGATTGGTTCACAAACTGATATGCTTATCATCTTAATAAAAGTAGAGTTTCATATTAAAAAAAAACATGAAACCTCGTCAGTCCGCCGGTCTAAATTAGCCTATATACCTACAGTGGCGGCTCGTGGGTCTATAAAGTGGGAGGGTGCAGAGGTAGACAGGTGGCCAACTCCCGCCGTAGGCGCCGCCCCGAAAAGTCTCGGGGTGCCACGCCCAATTTTCGCCCAAAAGTCGTTAAAAAATCTAAAGGTCGTGGGGTCCCTTGTGACCAATATGTTTATAGAAGCGAAATAAAAGTCTTTTAGTCTGCCTCCACTTAATTTATTGAGCAATTTAGCTCAGATAGCTCGACATGTTTCGAACATATAAATGTTCATCATCAGGAGAGTTAAAAGAATCTACCCTTATTCAAGTGTTCAAATTAATACAATAACACGTAACACAATACAACACAAAAGTATAATTCAAACCAACGGCTACAAATGAAAACCTACTCACCAGAGCTCGGGTCCGAAGACCACAGTAAGGAGGGGAAAAATTCAACCCTTAGGAGGAAAGTATCATCTTATCATCTAGAATTAAATGTAGGAGGAAGAAAAGAAGAAAATTCACTGAAAAAGAGAGATTAGTTAGATTGATTGCTAGAAATTTGTCATACCATTGTCTTACTTAAAATACATGTTACCCAAATTTAAACTAAATAGATGTTGTGCCACATAGGGCTTTAATTATTTATTTTTCTTCCTTTTGGAGCTCATTTTGTCGATTTATAAGAATTTTTCTCAATAAGACCAGGCTTGTCACGTTGATGGCCACGAGTGAAAGTTTAAGGTTAGGTTGACAGATGACAGAATGTCAAAAAAGGCAAGAATGACAAATGAAGTTCAAAGCAATCTTCCTCTTCTCTTCCCCGAGTCAACCAATGGTTGGTGTGTTGGAATCATGGGTGGGAATTAGGGCCCGAGCTCTAGGGCCCATGCACAGGCTTCTTTCACGGAGGGCAAAACAGCAAACCCTGAAGCATACATGTTCAAGCAGAGATGGCGTTACTGTGGCAAAAATACAGAAACCAAAAGTTCACAGACCAAGGAGGCATTCGCAAATTTATGGAGAATGGTCTTCCGATCCGGGAACACAAAAGGAACATTAGTTATTAATAGTAAAGTAGAACAATGCTTAAAGAACAGAACAATGCTTTAAAGAGGGCAGGTATGTAGAGAGAATCAGGAATCAAGATCCGTGTTCAAGAAAGGTTTAAAGAGTTAAAAAAGTGAGTTGAAGAATGTTGAAGTTGGTCATTTACGCATCTAGGGTTGTTTGAGTTTGTAGCTTTATTAATTTCAAGAATTTCTAAAAGATCCAATTTGTTACCTTTATGACAGAAATGTAAAAATTTAGTATCTAAGGTGGGATCAAAATTATGGTTGTTAACATAGATGTGTCTTGAAAAATTGGATTGTATGCTAGATGGGCAACGATTAAGGTTCCTGGCCCTTTCAATTTCCCTGCAATGTTCATTAATTCGGGTGGTAAATTTCCTGCCAGTTTGGCCAATGTAAAAAGCACCACAGTCCTCGGTCGAGCAATTGACTTGATAAACTCCTGATTTATGTTCTGGGGGAATATGATCTTTTGAATTAACTACGTAGGATCTTAAAGAATGTTTAGTTTTGAAACTGATGTTAAAATTATGAGCAGAAAAAATATTTTTTAATTTATATGAAATAGGGCCCCAAAAAGGTAAAGAGAAATATTTGGAATTGTTCTGCTCTTTAAAAATTAAATTCTTATTTAAAGACTTGTTCAAGTGTTTGAAATAAATTTTGTTAATAAGTTTAAGAGGGAAATTATTGTTAATTGCGATATGTCTAATGGTATGTAGTTCCTTGTCAAACTCAGCCTTCTCCAAAGGGATAGAGAAAAGTCTCGAAAAGTAAGAATGGAATGCCGCAAACTTATGGTTATGAGGGTGATTAGAAAAATAGGGTATAGTGCTATCAGTAGAAGTTGGTTTACGATAAATTGAGAACTTAATTGAATTGTTGACACGAGAGAGGTTAAGGTCAAGAAAGGGTAGAGAGAGATCCACTTCAGTCTCATAAGTAAAGTTTATAGAAGGATGTAGAGAATTCAAAAAAGAAATAAAATTGTTTAAGTTGTCTAAATCACCTTGAAAAATACATAAAATATCGTCCACGTATCTCCTGATGAAGAAAATGTATTTGAAAAGATGGTTGTTTATAATTTTATTTTCAAGGCTAGACATGAAAATTTCAGCTAAAAGAGGTGAGAGACTAGAGCCCATTGCTACAACATTGTTTTGTCTATAAAATTTATTGTTGAACTGAAAGAAATTTTGTTGTAAAACTAGGTCAACCAGAGAACATAAATTGTTGATATGAACATTCTCTAAATCAGTACTACCAGATAATAAATCTCTGACTAGCAAAACGCATTCGTCAGGAGGGATGCTCGGGAAAAGGTTTGAGACATCAAAAGAGACCAAAAAACTTGAAGGTGGTATTACTAAATGAGTTAATTCTTGTGCCAATTGTGAAGAGTTTTTAATTGAAAAGGTACTTTTAAATTTGGTGAGAGAGATTAAAGTCTGATTAAGCCAAGAACTCAATTTGTCACAAGGAGAGCTACAGTAAGAAACTTTAAGCATTGTTCTACTTTACTATTAATAACTCCTTTTGTGTTCCCGGATCGGAAGACCATTCTCCATAAACTGGCGAATGCCTTCTTGGTCTGTGAACTTTTGGTTTCTGTATTTTTGCCACAGTAACGCCATCTCTGCTTGAACATGTATGCTTCAGGGTTTGCTGTTTTGCCCTCCGTGAAAGAAGCCTGTGCATGGGCCCTAGAGCTCGGGCCCTAATTCCCACCCATGATTCCAACACACCAACCATTGGTTGACTCGGGGAAGAGAAGAGGAAGATTGCTTTGAACTTCATTTGTCATTCTTGCCTTTTTTGACATTCTGTCATCTGTCAACCTAACCTTAAATTTTCACTCCTGGCCATCAACGTGACAAGCCTGGTCTTATTGAGAAAAATTCTTATAAATCGACAAAATGAGCTCCAAAAGGAAGAAAAATAAATAATTAAAGCCCTATGTGGCACAACATCTATTTAGTTTACATTTGGGTAACATGTATTTTAAGTAAGACAATGGTATGACAAATTTCTAGCAATCAATCTAACTAATCTCTCTTTTTCAGTGAATTTTCTTCTTTTCTTCCTCCTACATTTAATTCTAGATGATAAGATGATACTTTCCTCCTAAGGGTTGAATTTTTCCCCTCCTTACTGTGGTCTTCGGACCCGAGCTCTGGTGAGTAGGTTTTCATTTGTAGCCGTTGGTTTGAATTATACTTTTGTGTTGTATTGTGTTACGTGTTATTGTATTAACTTGAACCCTTGAATAAGGGTAGATTCTTTTAGCTCTCCTGATGATGAACATTTATATGTTCGAAACATGTCGAGCTACCTGAGCTAAATTGCTCAATAAATTAAGTGGAGGAAGACTAGAAGACTTTTATTTCGCTTCTACATTTTAACTCCACTGGGAGATTATGGACTACTCCTTCAACTCAATATGTTTATATTTTAGAATAAGAAGAATTTAGGAAAAACGAATAAAAAACATAAACATGATGATAAATGGTATTTACCTACATTAAATCAAACCAGTTTTTCCATAGATAGGTATTAAGGTTCCAATTAAAAATTATAATTATGTAATTGTAATAAGCATAAAGTTATTTCGTTTTTAAATATAAATATATAAAATATTTTAATAGTTTCCTACTAAATTTTTAATAATTAACAACAAACAGAATTAACAGCATCCTTCCCCGCTTGACTGTCTGTTATTAATTATATAGGAAAGCCCGAAAAAACGCAAACGTAAATCGAACCGAATATGGAACTACTTGATTGGCCCAAAATACCCAAATAAAGTGCATTCTTTATTCTTTACCGCCCGTCGGCCAGCATCGACAATTTGTCCAATAGGAAGCCGACAACCTGTCTAAAAGTAGCATGTGTAGCATGAATACCCAAAATATTATTATTAATTTCTTGACATCTTTTTGAGATATTATCCGTTAATGAATTCCTCATAATTTAGAGGTCTGTTTTTTAAAATATTATATACCCACTGATGAATTCATTTTAACAAAATAATTTGCCGTAACTTTCAATTCCACTAAACAATAATAAAATGGTTCAAAGTATTTATTCGGAATTACCTACTTTAGTTTAGCATCGTCACTATATTATTTCTCTAATCGCAAAATATCAATCAAAACTCTAGTCAAAACAAACGCGATAAGTGGTAAAAATCACAGATCAAAGGAAAGCTGTCAAGCGGACGCAATAACGCCCGGTCCTACGTGAGCGATTTGCAGCGAACGCGAACGCGAATCAATGGCGATGCCGTGCGACTATATTAACTTTTCGTACGGCATCGCCAGCGCTTCGCGTTCGCGTCGCCTGAAAATCGCTCACCTAGGACTTGGCGTAAGAATGTGCACGAATCGGCCATTCCATGCGACGGTGAAACCAGCCGTTGTCATAGCAACCTCGTAAACAAAATAGAATGCAACGTGCTCTATAGCCATCTGTGACGTAAAATCAAGACGCGTGAACCTGTGCGAATGTTAGTAAATTGCTCTAGTATTTTAATAGATAATTAGATAATGGTAATGCTAAATATGCTGAAAAATGTACAAATAATTATTAATATTATTATTGGCATACTAGGAATAGGTGTTTAATATTTTAAGATTTTTTTATGGAATTTTTGGGGGGCACGTGCCCCACGGCAGGGGCCGCCACTGTATACCTATTGTTATGGGTAAAATATTCTAAATTTTACCTTAATATATATTAAGAAAGAAGCTGAAAATATACTATACCAACCGGATGAATTAGGAAACTTCGCGAGTGTATTAAAGAAACTGGAGAACGCATAACACCCATATATTGTCATTTGCGACGTTGAGTTTGAAGTGATGGATCAATCACTCCACGTGATTTTTATTTATTGTCAAAGCTAAAATAGCCTTCGAAGAACGAAATCTGAGGACGAGTCGCTGGCATGACAGCAGCGCAGGAATTAGGAAATCAATACTCCAAGATTTTCAAGAACGGTGCTGTTTTGTTTGAGCATAGGTCGAATAATCAACAAGAAGCTTGAATTTAAAAACAATGTTGCATTCATAGGCATCTCAGGCATCTCTCCTACGAGCTGCTGGAAAATCAACACAGACAAAGAATTTTACATAAAGTGTTATAACTTTGACAAATGTAAAGCTGCCTTTTTAATAAAAATAATTGCAGATACTGCAGTCAGCAGAGGGATATGTGCATTGGAGTGCACAGCACTTTGACCTGAGGTCTGAATGCACATCAATAAATTCAATGATCAACATCTAGAGCGAGAGCTGCTGGAAATCAACACAGACAAAGAATTTTACCTAAAGTGTTATAACTTTCCAATGTTGGGGTTTGGAACCTTCGGCAACATGCACTAAAACGGAGTTTTATCCACAATACCGAAACAGAATTATTGCACTCGACGCGCGTTTCGCTAACCATGTTAGCATCATCAGGAGATGATTAAAACTAAATTTAAAACTCTACCTAACTCGCTTTTATACTAAATGTTTGCTTAATCAAGCGGAACCAAAGGAACCAATCCTGGAATCCCACTAGTCACGCTTGATCAACCAATACAATGGACTATACGGAATAGGCCCTCTATCTCTATTAGCGAAACGCGCGTCGAGTGCAATAATTCTGTTTCGGTATTGTGGATAAAACTCCGTTTTAGTGTTATAACTTTGACAAATGTAAAGCTGCCTTTGTAATAAAAATAATTGCAGATACTGCAGTCAGCAGAGGGATATGTGCATTGGAGTGCACAGCACTTTGACCTGAGGTCTGAATGCACATCAATAAATTCAATGATCAACATCTAGAGCGTACCTTTTTGTCGACGGCGACGATACTACAATTCCCTGACCATCGAGAATACCCTACAGTAAACCAGTTACTTCATGACACAGTTGAGGGCTTAAATTTCAGACTTTGACGGTCTATATGGAAACAGGACTACACTGTGATGAATACAACTGCTTGCAGTAGGAAGCTAGCTCTGCCCTTGCTACTTGGCTTGACAGACAGTATAATCGATAGTGCTGAAATAAGAATACTTTTCTCTTTACCTCTTCCATTTCGGGTAACAGTGCTGGGACACTAGGAAGCTTTTCTTTTGCTATGCAAAACATAGGGTTGTGTTTTTACCAACTAAAGTTCATGACCTTTCCCTTTATATCTGCATCGACTGTATGTACAAAATAATGGAGAGCTATGCGAAACACACCAAGAGGCACAGGACATTTGAGTTATCAACATTTAGAAATGCATAGGAATGGTCCTGTGTAACTCCAAGCAGGTGTCTTCCCAATTTCCTTTGAGTGGCCGTCAGATTGTTGATTATACATCTTGTAAGTGATATAGTTTGAGCACCATGCATGATTAACGGGTAAGACACATTGTTCATCCACCAGTTTTTCTAAGAGCAGAGTAGTCAAACAAGCCTGTTCCTTTCGACTTATATTTCGTTGCTCTTGCTATATTTATATCCGCTTTTTTAGGAATTTGGTATTTTGATTGTGTATAATCAGCAATTAAAGAATAACCTCGAATCGGAATTAGATTTCTTAAATTATTTAGTGGAAAAGTTAAACAACAAAAAGCGAATTAAATAAGTTAAATCAAATTAACATAATGGTAGAGATAAAAAGAACCATAAAATGTGATGTTATTTTACTGAAGAACTATCAAAATTAAGGTGTAATCTACAAAATAACGAGCAACAGCTCATTAGAAAACGTAGCAATATTCAAAACGGACGAAATTCTGGCGAAGAACAAAAGGACGGAGGGTAAATGGGCCAAAGTGTGGATTAAGTGAGAAAACTACTTTGCTATAGGAACGTTTTAAGAGAAATTCACAGTTGCTTTGAAATGGAGACGAGACGCATGTATGCGATACTCTTTAAAAATATGGTAAGGCAAATCAAAGGGGGTTTTTGGTTAAACGAGATTGGCCTCTGAAATAATGATTAGACTTACTTTGTAATTATTATGGAGGGACAGTGCTTTGCGTGGTAATCCGATTAAATAGGGTAAGATGGATAATTATTGATTAAGCCGAAAAAAACACATTTTATTGAAATTAGTTCTCCGTTTGTTTCAAATCGTAAATGATTTCTGACAACGCAGTGATTGTTGTTTTGGTCACAAAATTTGTCTATGGGCAGTCAGTTTTTTTATGCACGTGCACTAAATATTAAACCTCGAGCAGCCGCATAATAAATTGCAATTTAAAAAAAATTTCATTTTTAAATAGGAATGACAATATTTTTTAAAACTGTACCTGGTTCCAGTATTGTTAATTCTGCAGGAAGCGCTTTTTACAAAATATTTAAATAATGATCTCTCAGTAATGCTTTTAAATGTATAATCTGTAAGAAATTAATCTAATCTAAGGTTTTATATATGTATCGATTTGTCCAATTTGATAATGGAGAAGGAATTTGGATTTTTGATAAGATGCTAAACCAAATTTAAAAGTGTTTGTTATCTGCCCAATACTACAAGAATATGCCTCTCAAATAGGGGTTCGCGAGACCGAGACCTGGCAAGTTTCGGTCTTGGTCTCGAAGAAAAAAATTTCTCTCGGTCTCGGGTCTCGAAGCTCGAGACCGAGACCACTTTGGTCTCGGTCTCGGTCTCAGTTTTGTCTCGGTCTCGGTTTGAGCAAATAGAAAGCAATTAAATAATTTACTGGTTTATTTCGTTAATAACACAAACCTACTTCGGAATGTTAAGAGGAATATAAATTTTAGAAAATATCGAGTGTCATTTAAACTGAATAACTTCCGGTACAACTGAAAGCAATCGTTTATTTATATTTCATTAAAAATGTGACCTTACCATTTTAAATTTTGACGACGTATGATTCTAAATCTAAACCATTCAAAAATCATCACAACTGCTATAGTATAACTGCTCTATGACCTAGAGGTTTTCTATCGTCAAAAATATTCTGTCGAAATATACCAAATGACAAATTTTTAATTTCAATTTTCGGAATTGATAAGCAAACGTAAATAGATGTGATTTTTCTCTTAAAACACCAATTCTCAAAAACTAATATTCCTTTTTCAAAAATCTCTATTACCTGTCTAGTGTGTTAGTGTCTAAAGTAAGTAGGTACTTTACACACGGTAGTAGAAAAACTATTTGAACGCGTTTTTACTTTTTATATACGGTATGTCCACAAGAGGGCAAACGGATTAAATTTTGCAAGACTCGAAAAGAGGCCACTGTTGGGTTAGTTTGGGTGGATAAACTATCATTTTTCACCGTATAGTTTGATGATAACACCCTGTATGTATATAGAATGAATGAGCCGTAATTAAACACACAATAGATTTATTTCACCCCGGGTACAACCCAATTTGTACATTTAAATCAGCAAATGTCAAGTTCTTTAAAACCTCTTAGTCCAACCATAGACGGACGATCTCTTAATTCGAACCTGTACAGCAGTGCTGTCAATATAATAGACTACAATTCAGCAACTCTTCACTCGGAAAGGAAATCGTTCTTAATCGTTTTAAAGTCAATGTATTTTTGTCTCCGTCAGCATTGTGAACAATCAGTCTGTCAAATAAAGAAAGAAAATAGTTTCTACCCTTTTAATCTCAAATGAATTCGGCAAAGCGCCAACCCCCCACTTTTTATTTGGTCTGGCGCCAGGAGGCAACCAGCTCGAAGCGAAGACAAATTCAAGTCAGTGCGTAGCAAACACTCATTCGCGTAGCATCTGTAGTCACAGCTCTCCTAGTTTCCGCGCCAAAAACATCTAGCCATGTCCTAGCTCTATTTGAGGCAATTAATTAGTTTGAAAGTGTCTTACATCCACTAAAATATACTAGATCAGTCCAGTCTGCTCTCTAGCCTCGGAGTTCAGTTAAGACGTTCGCTTGAATAGCAGTAAAACGTGCTGTTCTCCGCTGGCCAAAGGTCAAATTCCTTTTTGGGCCAATCTTTCTCCTTTTGTATGCACAAATATTAGCGAATATTTAGTGCACCTCAGTTATCTTTGTCCAAGGTTGGACAAAGACCCCCTTTTGGGCTATTATCCCAAGATTTCAAGGCACGTAGCGTCTCTTTCCCCCTTTTGTTGAAGTGATTCCATAAAATGGCGGCACCGAATTGATAACTCAAGTGGTCCCTGTACTGTACTAGTTAATTCAAGGATTCAAAGTGGAATCCCTAGCTGATTAGAGTGAAGTAAAACATTGGAGATTAAGGTATTCTGTACGAAAGAAAGGTGCTAGATTGAAAACATAAAATTTCATTTCATTGAAAGTCAGAAAGGACAAACATATTTCAGTTAGAAATTGCATAATCAAGACTTTTAGTCTTTAGTTAATAATTAAGAAACCTTTTGTAATAATTAGTTTTATACTTGAACGAATGATGAATGATTGAAAGTTTTAGTCTAAGAATTGTACATATAATTTCTATTTAACATAGAGAACACTGTTTATTTATCTCCATTATATTTAAATGCAATTTACACCTGCATTATTAAATTATATCAATACCGAATACATGTTTCAATTTATCTCACCACCCTACATTATACTGTCCATTAAAAGTGGTTAATTAAGATACCACACCCGTCTTTATGGTTTTAAGCAATAATAAAAGCACTTGTTTATCCCGACCAGCCACTTTTAATAAAAATAACTTGAAAATAAAATTAAAAGTGCTATTTCAAAATTATTGTCCTCTACGTACCATTGCAACAAAATACAACAAATTGAGTTTTCTAAAAATCAATATTTTCAGATTTTTTGATTTATATTGTTAACAATAAAATAAATTTCAGCAATATTGTCCTTACTTTATTTTAAGTAACCTACACGAAAAAATTGCAATTCGTTAAGTTTTTCAGCAAATACGCAAAAAAAATTTGCACTTCAACGTAGAATCAAATTTGAACAACTTTTCCCATTGACACGTTTTGATATATCGTCAAATGACCCCACTTTTCACCTTGTGATCACTTGACATATGCCAAAATCGATTTTTGGTTTATTGGACGTGCTGAATTAATCCCCAAAAAAGTTATTTTCGATATTTTGAATAATAAAAATGTTTCCAATTTGTTGCAAACATTATGCCGGTCACTAGGTATATGCCCGAACAAGTTCTTTTCAAAAATAACATTTGAATGGCTCAGATATTCTATGTATAAGTACAGTTATGGTTGATTAATAAAAATGATATCTACTACCTACTCTGATACGATATCTACAGATAAAAAATTATGTTAAACATTTGTAAAGGTAAGTTGGTAAGTAAATTTAACTACTTTTATGTTTTAATTTACCAAAAATGCGTATTCAATGTTAAATCCTAAAGTATTCACAGTTACAAAATTGCTTAAGTCGAACAAACTAATCACTAAATAATTCTTTCGAGACCGAGAGTCTCGATACCTTAGTCTCGGTATCAAATTTCGAGTCTCGGTCTTGGTCTCGGTCTCGACATCGAGACCGAGACTAGTCTCGTGGTCTCGCGAACCCTTACTCTCAAATTTCATGTGCATGAATTTACTTGCTTTGTTTAATTTAAAAATGCATGTTAATGGCCATGCTCATATAAGTAAGAGCTCTAGATCAATGATTGATTATTTACGTATAAATGTAAATACACACAGGTTTCCTCGAGTGTTGCGATGTAAACGCTGGGCAGCTGGGCTAGCCTTTCACGAGTTGGTTTTGAGACATTTTAATAGCATGACAAATTAACCCTCTCGGAATTTAATTAATTTTATTGCTCTAGTCTGTATAATCTACAGCGGCCAGTCTATCAATATAAAAATTTGACCTTTTACGGTTTCTTCAAGCGATTTGAGTACAGAAAATATTTTATTTTCTTCCCGTGACTGCCACCGAAATAGGAGAAATCTTTTTGGGAAATGGCAATGCGAATCCGACAAGTTTTTGCAGTTCCTCATTCGACTTTAGATCCATTGGTGTGGTCAATAAATCGGTCAGATAATGGTCAATTTCTGGGGGGTTATTTGCAACATGTCCAAAAGTCCAAAGTTCGCAACCGTCATTCATTCAACTTTTTCAAAAGATACAGAAATGCCCTTTAATTGCCCCCAACACTGGCAAAAATTGCCGAAAAACTTGTGAAGAGGCGAATCATTCGGTTTTTTGCACAAAGTCTCGTCGATGGAAATATCACCAGCGATGCATTGTTTTCCTTTCTTACGAGTCTGTACAGGGTCATTTTTTATATTTTCTCACCCCCCTTAACTTTTTTGTGCCACTGTGTAGAAAAAAGATGTAAATATAAAAGTTGTAGTGCTGGAGAAGTAGTTCTCAGAAAACATATTTTTGTCTATACAGGGTGTTGCAAAAAGCGCGAAAAACAAAAAATATATATATTTTAAATGGGACCCTGTATATTTCTCCTCAGGACGAAAGATCTTTATTCTCCGATTACAAAAATATATAATTTGTCTACATTTGCTTAAGCCATTTCCGAGCTATTTGTCTTTAAAGTTGACAAAGCATGAATTCAAACCAATCGAAGTAGCCTCGCTCGCCATTAAGAAAAATATGAAATGTGTCAAAATAGCTGTAAATGACAGTGACAAAAACAGCTATTATGTCAAATTATTGGGGCTTTTATGAAGGTTTCCAAACTGGTGAAAGATATTTACAATTTTTAAATCAGGAAACAGAGGTTCTCTTGGTATGCTTCCAATTCGCCAATATGCTCAAATAATATGCGGGGAACCGTCCACTGGCCACCAAACAGCCCAGATCTAACGCCTTTAGATGCGTTTTTGTGGGGATATTTAAAAACAAAATTTATGCTCAGAGAAGTGCCATTATTGAAGAGCTCAGGGTGAGAATTTTATACTACATAAATGACCTTAATCAGAACAATCCAATTTTTATTACCCATGCAACAAATAAATTAGAAAGCGACTTCCGAGATTGTATCAATAGTGGGCATATACAACAATAATTGAAATACTGTTGTTTTTTATTATCAAACGTGTTAAGATACGAATTTGTATATAATAATAAAAAATGATTAAAACAATGATTTATTTTATTTAAATCAACCAAGTTAAATAGCTCAGAAATGGCTTAAGCAAATGTAGACAAATTATATATTTTTGTGATAGGAGAACAAAGATCTTTCGTCCTGAGGAGAAATATACAGGGTGTTCCATTTAAAAAAAATATTTATGTGTTTTTCACACTTTTTGCAATACCCTGCATAGACAAAAAAAATTTTTCTGAGAACTACTTTTCAAGCACTACAACTTTCCTATTTACATATTTTTTCTACACAGTGGCACAAAAAAGTTAAAGGGGGTGGGAAAATATAAAAAATGACCCTGTACGTTCACTTTAATAATGGAGTGGTTGCCGAGGCCTTTGATTGTGTAGCATATTGCTGAGCAAGCTCAAACGTTATGGTGTCGGGCCGCTATCAGAGTATGTATGCCTTTAAATTCTCTCTCTCAATATGAACAATTATTAAATTAACGATTTGACAAGACTGGACATAACGGACAATGTTTGCAGATGACACACCCATTCTCTGGTATAATCGCGATGCATGCCAATTGGGAAATAATGTTAAAACTGACGGTCATCATTAAGTAGTGATGTGACGCCCATTATCTAATAGTCAATATATCTAAAATAAATTCAATTAATTTCACGAGTTCACTCGGTGAAATAATTTTGGATGGTCATGCAATGAAAGAATAATCCATCATATTCGTATGCCGTTTTATATTTATTCTGTGTATTAGGGTTGAGTGATAGATTATTAAGTCAACGGTATTAGGTTATTTTATCTATCAATATTGTATTTGACTAAACACATTAATGCTATTTTGAAGTTTTGATTTTTTAAGGCAATATCCGCCAATGCATAGTGAAGCAACAATTTTCATGTTTCATCTTAACATACCGTCAGTGAAGCAAAAATGACCAATACTCAGATACCTCTACGATCCCCTGATTGTGTTGAAAATATAATCTAGCACCTGCACAAGAAGCTTAGGCTAGTCTGTCTTATCACCATCTCAACTCTATTATCAATTAGTCGTTTCATGCAATTTCATACTTGGATATGTAACGTATTGTGTATTCAATACTTGTCTATTCTGCGTTGCTGTAGGGAACTTATTATCGCTGATCGAAAACCGGCCTGCTAACAGGGCTAATTGAATCTAATTTTGCGTAGTTACAATTTTTGCAATTAACTTATGAGACAAGAAGCTCAGAAACACGAAAGTCGGTAATAATAACAATAAGGTTATCGCTATTCCACTGGACTGGGATCACTTCTTTCACCAAGTCAAAGGTTACGCGGACAATTAACCGTAAGAGTTAATTTCCGCCCAGTCTGGTGGCTTCAATAATTATTTAGACTTCAGGCAATACCTTATTTTTTATTTTCTGAAGAGCTATTCACTTTGTATTGTGTTACTTTGAACAAATCTTCAGGACACTGAGAGATGAGTTGATTTGTGTTGATATGTATGCATCTTAATATGTCATTATATCATTTAAAAGGTTTTACTTTCAAACATAATAGATAATCAAGGTTAAACTATTAGTATTTCTAATCACATGGAGCTACCTTAAACCATACAGACACTTACCGTCTCATTTCATCTATTGTCGGATCGGGTGGCACCGCATCGAAAAACGGCAGCTGGTATTCGTCGTAGATGCCACCCACGTTACATCTCCGAGCTATTTCCCAGAAAATAAGTCCGAGGGCGTACACATCGGCGCGTTTGAACGAATCAAACTGATCTATATTCATTGTTTCGTCTAGGACCTATTAATAAAAAAAAAAGATAAATGAAAATCTAACGTTTGACACAATTTTGAAGATTGGACCCAAATGATATTTTCAAGTCTTAATGAAAACTAGGGTAATAGATACTAAAAACCCGCAGCCGGGAGTTGACAAAACTTTCTCATATTTTACATTGCCACGTCTTCAAAAACTTTTTCTATTCAACGCTACCGCGACCACCTCATCAGAAACATACGTTTTGAAGTTACAGAACAGCTTGCTTTGTACCTGTAACTTCTGATCTCCCCAAACGAAACATGCCTAACGAATCTTTCGATGCACGTGGGGCTTACAGCCAAAAATCTCTGTCACCTACATATTATTATGATGAAATCATATGTAAGCGACCACGTTTAGGATTCAATTGACCAGGGTACAGGCGTGTGTGGTAATTACATACGATATGAGGCCGGCTCTAGAAAGTCCGATTGGTTTGCCGCTTCGCCGCCTATTTCTGGATTAGGTGACATTGAGGTCTGCAAATAGACTAGACGATCTTGGAAGTAATATTCCGTGGGACCTAGTCGGATCTGCAGGGGAGCGGCTAATGGTTGTTTTGTAATATTAATGAAATTGGTTAACGTACTACTGTCCGATAAGGTGACGTGATTTGGGGAAACGCAACCCAAGTCCAGCTAATGGGATCATGTGGTACATAGACGGTTTTAAAAATAAAATATAGTGCAACTGAAGTGAAGTAAGGGCGACAGGGACCAAACTTGTTCTCGTCTTTAGCACGTATGCAACCGGTTAATAGCAGTGGCGGCTTGCTTAATACACCAAGTGAATCAATGATTCACCTTAGATTTTTCCAACTTATACTATTTTCAATTACAATCACTAAAACATAGTATATTAACTTAAATCATACATAAAATTGTAAAATGTTGAGTTGTTCAGTCGCTATGAATAGAAGATAAAATCAGAATAATTATTGTATATCGGTATATTGCTCAAAACGCGAGAAGTTTATTTCCATTCCATGTCGAATCAATACCTCCTACAACTAGGCCAGACGGCTTACGCGTGACGTCATCAAAAGTGGTCTTAACTTATTTACAGGCGTATATTGAAATGTGCAATTTCTTTTAAAATTTCACAGTTAAGTACACATTTTAGATGCAAAAATCTCGAAAAAATATAACAAAAACTTGTTTTTTTGTAAATTTAACATTTTTTTATATATAGTTTGAAACGTAATTGGCCTAATACAAGACCTCCTACAAGCTGATATTACGTCACTATTATACTATTATCACTGATAATGTGTATTACCCTTTTTTTTTTAATCAAAAATTAAATAATTGCAGTTTAAGTACTTACCTTTTTCTGCATACATAAATAATATTTAAGGCCTTCCGGTTAAAACAAAGCTGCGAGTAATGAACTCAGCCCTTAGACGCGCCTCATTCGATTTTTGTTAAAGGAAAAGGAAAAAACCTTTGAATATCCAGTTTATCAAAATAGAATCTATTTTGATAAACTGAAACTTGATACCACCAATCTATTTAAGAGATAGCAGGTAAAATGTCACTATAGGTATAAAGGTGTCATAATAGGTAATAGTAATGTCAAATTTGGTAGTGTTTCTCCTCGGTTTTCTCCATCCAAAGAACCTTGCAATACTCACATATTTATGATAAACCATGAAAACTTTATACAGGTTTCAGATTTTACTTTTTTGTGTTAGATTGGGTATATTACTCGGTATATTATTGGGGTCTAATATTTATTTATAAAAGTATCTAGTTTCCTTTTTTTCCTTTTTACCCAAAAGATTATGAGTATGTTTAGAACAATAATTATTAAGAAGTGTATTTGAAATGCTGCTAAGAAAAATTTTTGAAACATCAATTTTTAGGTGATTTTTACAATTTTCAAAAGGAGTCAAAAGGCTGTTTTGATTTAGATAGTTTAACAACAGCTCACAAAGAAGACTTTTTATTGTAAATATCTGAAAATGTGTCTTCGAACTCATTAATCAGTTTTTTAAATATAATATAGGCTATTGAAACTACGTCCACTACTTGTTCACGAGGATATAAAAGAGCCCCACGACTTAAGGAATTAATTAAATTGTAAGAGTCTTCTACAACACAAGGTTCATTTAAAGTTAAATTTTCTTTGCAAAATTCACAACTTATTTTTTTTTAAAACAATATGACAGCAATATCCACTTAAATAAGTGATTACGGGCATTTCAGATGTTATAGCTTCTGTATCAGACTGTGTAATTGTAATTTTGGGCAATAAATTGATAACATAGTCAGAATTTAATGAGTTATCTAATGACGGGGATTATATTCAGGAAGTTCAAAAAATGTATTTACATTAATATCTCCATAATGTTTAGATTTTAATGATAATAAAGATTGAATTCTTAGCCTTTGTTCTGACTCATATAGCTGGCGAATAGAGATATGATAATGGCCACCAGCTAATTGGCTATATTTTCCAAACCGCTCTTCCAATGGGTCCGTTTGAAATTTGCCCAGTAAGACATACGTCATATTAAGCTCAGTTAAACAGTATTCAAGTCACTTCCAGTAGTCCATGAATGGTATGGCTTAATGCAGTGTGGGTTTGTCGAGTCAGTCTATTTGGAAAATTAGGTGAATGCCAAGAATCTAGCCAATTTTGCATTTTTAGCAGAAAATTAAATTTCGGATCATCGTTGGAGGCTGATAGTATTTCTCTGGTTCTTGAAATTTATCTAGTAAATGTTTTCCCTTAAGACGGGTTTTAACATTAACTATTCTCCACCAGGTCCATATAATATTAATAAATTCTGCTGTGTCTTGTGAATGTGACAAATTATTAACAAAACCTTTCAGAGCCTCTATAATAAAAGGATTAAACATTTTGAGAGCTAATTTAACATTTTGCCATTCTATAGATGATGGAAAAAGAGCCTTTAAACTAAGGGAATACCCATGTTTTAATATTTTGTCTCGTTCTAGTTCATGAAGTTTTTTGACCACTGAAAATGAAGCACATTTTTTTCGGCCTGTCTCAAAATCCGGATAGAAAAATGCCTGCTCAGGTTTAGAATTTAGCCAGTTGTTAAAAATACAATTTAGTAGATGAACAGTGTCAAAAAGGTAAAATAATGGTCTTTCTCGGGCAATAGGATGGGGGGAAAACTATACTGAGTTCATTCCGTGGTGAAAAATTACTCATTGCCTTGCTATTTATTGCATTATTGTCACTAACTGTACAAAATAGTATGTAGCCAATTTCTTCCAAATTTTCTATTATGGTCTTGATAAAAGTATATAAGATTTCTGAGTCAAGTTTAGCTACAGGACATATATGAATTACTTCTTTAAGGCTTGAGCAAGGACTTGTGATCATAAATGCAACTGCAGATGATGCTAAAGTATTGCTGTTATTTACTGATGTTCCTACAGTGTTTCCTGCCTTATAATCGAAATAGGGGTCAATACGAATTTCATCAAAAAGTAATATAACATTTTTATCTTTATCACTTTAAAAATTCCTCAAAATTTTTAAAACATGTAGACTCTCTATGGATATTAAACTACTTTTTACTTTGTTGTATTGCTTGCAACAATTGTAATTCCTCAAGTTCCTTATTTATTTCGTCTTTACTTTTACGAACAAACACATTTTTTGAAAAGTAATTGGGGCAGTTTGGAAAAATAGTTGGTATGGCATTTTCCTTCAATCGAGGGTATTTTAAATGTACTGTAATGATTTTACCTGACTTTGGATCCTGTTGCGAATTAATCCAAATTATATTACCTGCAGAAAAATGTAACTCACACACTTTAGTGTTTTTATTGGGCACTAAATTATCTCGCGGGATAGCTTGAAGCCATTTCTCTTGCAACACATAACTTTTTGGAAAGCTAAAAACATGAACTTTAGGTCCATTCGAGTAGTTTCCACGACAGCCTGGGGCACAACATCTGAACGGCATTGTTCACATAAATTTAAACACAATAAAGTACTGATATTATAAAGAAATAAATAGAAAATCAATGGAAATCGAAAAACAATTAAGACACCGGTCGAAAGTACGCTGGTAAACTGACAACTGACAGGAGGCAGCGTTGCCCGATTTTTAAGAACCGTCTCGTCATCCTGGAACTGCTAGCGACAGCCCAAATATTAAATCGTTTGCGTTGGTCGTTGCGCAATGGTGAAAAATAAATATTGTTCCGAATTTGTAGAATTGCCTCGTTCCGACCATCAGGATTTGGTTCGTCTGGGTTGGTAGAGTTAGTTTCATACATTATTTGGGATGTAAACTATTTAACGTATATTTAGTTGGTCTTTAATTATTTTTACAGAATTTGTTGAATGACATTTGAAATTATGTTTTTAAATGGAACTAAATATTTATACAAAATAATTAGGTTATTGGTCAGCAACGTTTATTTTCCTAAAGGTTTTGATTCCGTTATTGCTTCACTTTCCGGTTTTTATATATTTACTTTTCGGATTTCAAATATTTATTTATATTTAATATAACTATACTATAATATACCAAAGCAAACTTTTACATTAAGTATCTAATATATTGTTAATTGTAATCTTGGAATCCAAGACGAATATTTTACGTTTCTTTGAAAAATAATTTGTGGCAAACTACAGTGAGAAGTAGCTCAAATTGTGATAAAGCGCCCAATCTGGCAGCACCGGATACATGACGTCGAGATGGGAATTGACATTCCAGTCGCCCAGCGTGGCAATCAACGTTAAATACGGAAGTTGGCGCGATAAAATAATTAATAATTTTACTGGACTCCTCTTGGCTCCTCTTAATGCTTTTCTTATGGCAAAAAGTATAGACCACTTAGGATGACGTCACTGCTAATTTTAATATTAGCTAGTTGGCCTGGTCGAATCGCCTTTCACCTTGATTGAATCAACTTCCGTTGCGGTTTATAATGATGCAGTTGTTTACGGTGTTTGCCATGCAACGTACCATATTGTCTGCATATTATAGATAAGCGCTTATGGGAATGACACCACCTCGAAAGCAAGATTCATTTCCAAATTGGAATATCGGGTGTTTTTAATTCGTGTTTAACAGTGGTTTCGACGTTCCATAATAGTAACATTTCTAGTATGATGTCTAACCTTAGCAATGTTGTAAACAAAATCAACTCATTAGTTAACCTCGAACAGCTATTTCTAGCTCTAGAGCATCACTCTAACATGCTAGAAGCATGCAGAGGGAACAAGGCAGAGATCATACAGGCATCTCTGCGCTTTTTCTCACACGAGTATAACACATTCAATGTGTAAATGCTCTACACTGCATGCTGGAATTGTAACGATATCAGGTCTAAAGTGGGAGAGTTTCGTAATTTCATGTATTCGTCCAATTTTCAGGTCGTTTTTCTCATTGAAACACGACTGACACCAGACTATACTTTAAAAATCAACCACTATAACATAGAGAGATTTGATAGGCCCGATGGAATCGGAGGAGGCGTGGCCTGTCTCGTACATAGGTCGCTCCGCTATAAAAGGATACGAAACCTTAGAACTGCAATAGAACACGTTTGCATCGAGATGGAGAGCGGCCTACGTATCTGCGGCGGTTACGCGCCTCCGGTTCTCCGCCTCACGGACCGCGACTTTTTTGCACTGCTCCCGCAGAATAAAGTATCTTTACTTATTGGCGACTTTAATGCCACTCATGCTGATTGGGGCGGCGTCACCAATGCCAAGGGCAGATTGCTCAAAAGAGTAATCGACAACGACCTGGAGATGTCCTATCATAGAACTCCAAATCCCACCTTTCTACGTTCTGACTCGTTCCTGGACATCGCTATTACCCGGGGTGCAATACGAACCACTCGACTGCAAGAGCTCAATACTCTAAACTCGGACCATCTCCCAGTCAAGATTGGCCTGTACCATAGGGTCCCCCGACGAGCGACACCGCCGTTTCGTACAGGAATGTTGACTGGAGGATGTTCCGAGCCAGGCTGAATGAGTTGACGGTTGTTCCCGGGCAAATGGAGACTGTTCAGGAACTAGAAAACGAAGTCAGTACTCTAACAACAAACATCCAGCGCATCCGTGATGCATTGTGTCCCAGGGTTAATATACAACCCTGGACTGAATCCCTTCCCGAAAATATCCTGAATCTCATTTCCTTTAGAAACCGCTTTCGACGAAGATGGCAAAGAAATAGGACTAGAGCGGGAACCGCGCGTATCAATGCGCTGACGGAGGAAATCAAGGTACTCATCCGAGAGCACAGGAATCAAACCTGGCTAAACTACATAAACAGTGTAAGCAGAGATGATGGCTCGCTATGGAAGCTTGTCAAACGAGTCCGCGGAGGTTACGCGCAAATTCCTGAGATAAGACATCGTGGTCTAGACATCATAGATGATCTAGGAAAAGCGGAAGCCTTCGCGGACTATCTGGAGGGCGTCTATAGCGAGACACCGGATACTCTGCCTGAACAACAGCTATACACTAACACTATCTCTATCTAGTCCTAAAAAATCTACCTAAGAAAACCCTCGTCCAATATATGCATGTAATTAACGCGATCATCCGATTGCAACACTTCCCTGAACCATGGAAGGTAGCGTGCATAGTACATTTCCCTAAACCAGGGAAAGACCTAACCCTTCCCGCCTCATACAGGCCAATATCATTACTTAACACCTTAGGTAAAGTAGCCGAACGAATTATTCTATCAAGGCTAAATAGAGCCGTTGAGGATCGAAAAATTCTCCCCCCTGAGCAATTTGGCTTTCGGGGCCAACATGGCACTGTCATGTTGGCCGCGAAAATAGCCTCAGATACCTATAAAGGCTTCAATAGTAGGCAGTCCACTGCCCTATTGTTGCTTGATATCGAGAAAGCGTTCGACAGGGTATGGCACGATGGACTCCTGTATAAATTACTGGCAAAGTAGAGTATGCCTTTGTACTGGACCGCCCTAATCGAGTCATATCTTGCCGGACGCTCTTTCTCAACCCGCATAGGCAAACACATCTCAGCCAGTAGGAGACTACGTGCTGGGGTGCCGCAGGGTACCGTACTATCGCCGCTACTCTTCAATCTTTATATTGCAGATATCCCGTCTCATCCTGAAACCCATCTCGCCTTGTTTGCTGACGATACAGCAATATATTCCCAAGAATCCCAAGCTGAAGTGGCGAAATCTAACCTAGCTGAGCACTTACATATCCTGATCCCTTTTTATAAACTCTGGAAAATTAAATTGAATACTGCAAAAACAGAGCTAATTATCATGTCTAGGAAACGTAAAGATATAAATGTGACCCCTCTTATAGTAGAAAACATCGCTATAACCCCTAAACCAAAGGTAAAGTACTTGAGAATAACGTTCGATAACAAATTAAATTGCAGCCATCATATGAAAGCAATAACAGCAAAAAATGCTATGATCAGAAAGGCGCTGGGCGTGCTGATCGGGACCAGATCTTATCTGAGCCCCCTCAACAAGCTCACCCTTTACAGATCTATAATCAGACCAGCCCTTATGTATGGCGCGCCAGTGTGGTGCTCTGTGGCCAAACAGTATAAAAAGAAACTGCAAGTTATACAGAACCACTACCTGCGGCCGGCGTTCTCCCTTACCCTGTGGGATCAAGTCAGGGTTGAATACCTGCACGCGTGGGCGAAAATCGACTATGTCGAGGAATATATCGACAGCCTCGCGTGCAGGTTTTTCGAAAATCAGGTTAAGGGGTCGCCACTGACAGCGGACATCGCTAATACACGATACAGCCCAGAACATCCGCTGACACACGGCACCATCTATAGGGAAATCACCCTCTTTTACCGCCAACTAATGCCCCCCTAGGCTTAAAATTCCCTTATGAATAACTAAAATTGTAAATATTGTAAATATAATACTTAACCCAACCTTTAACTTTCGAAAAACTTTCGAAAATCTAGGAAAAAAAAATGACTTTTTAAAATTCCCAAGTACCAGGAGCACAGGAACTAACCACACAACACCGTGGTATAAGTGACCTGTCGCGCGATTGGCCCGCTCACCGTGTTCGGACACGGGGGCGGGGCTTGTCTAGGGACTTGCTCCCAATATAAATACAACCACAATTCCCCCGTAGCTCACTTCATTTCAAGCCACCGAAGCATCCATGTCTCCGCAATCGGACCGCGGAGGCTCGACCCACACGCCCGTTACCGTTACAATCCTACCAGAACAGACATTAAGTCTTCACCTTTTATTAGATTTATTTGTGGTGTACTCTATGTTGTATATATTGTAAATAGTTAGCGTTAATTATGACGCCCTGCTCTAAGAGAGCACTTGAAGCATGGTTTTTGATAACTTTTCCATGCATAACTCCACTTTATCAATACACCAAATAAAACATAATGAATAAACAATGTGCTTAAGCAACTAAACAACGCAGCGTCTTTGAAGGGTTATCCCACGGAAAGATCAGACACACAAAAGCAGTACCACAGTCCTAAGTTAGGTTAGTTAGGTTACCAACAACCCCTAAGGGTGCCACCAACTGCTGGCTTGAACGTTGAGGTGACAATGATAAAGCAAAACAGCAGGATGGTAGATAAGCAGACTACTATACTTAGAAATGTCAATGTCACACAGTTTAATATTTAAATAAATCTTATAAGTAAGACGTTCCATTTGCGTATTGGTGCGTGCATTACTTTTAAAATTTCTGTTTGTTGTTGGTTTTCGGTTCGGTTTTCGACAATAGAACTAAATAAAAATGACTACATTATCCCGTTTATGATCCGGTGTTTTTTTTCCTCATAAAATCTGTTCTGTAGGTAAAATTATGTAAAGTAAAATTTGGTACTAGGTACTTTCGCTGGGTTGGGGGGAGGAGGTAATTAAATTTGATTCACCAGTTCTTATTGTCACGAACCGCCACTGGTTAATAACCGAAATGCAATCTTAAAATGTGACTCAAAAAAAAATTATTGATCAGTTGTTTCTGTGCTAGTGCTTGAGTGTAGGAAGATCTTGGGGGGGCCTTGGTCAGGGATAACAGGGACAGTCTTGAATGGGTCCCGGGCAATGCGGAGGCTAATCACTTGGCACGACAAACGCCTATCGCGATCGATCACTAATGAAGTGGTGGCTTACGTGCAAAGGAAAAATATTTTAAATTTTTGTCCCCATAATTGCAGAAACTCCATATTGATATGGAATAGCTAATAAAAATGGAATGGTATAACTAATACAAATAATGCATATTTCATACCTCAGGAGCCATGTACCGTTTAGTGCCCACTCTGTTATTTAAAGGTATATCTACGGTGTCTGTGGTGACATCATGCCTTACTGCTAAACCGAGATCTCCTATTGCGCACGTGCCATTCGACTTCACCAGGATATTTTTGGATTTCAAGTCTCGATGGGCGATGGCAGGTTTACCTAAAACAGAAATTATATATTACTATTAGGGGTTGATTCTATAGTAGAAATAAGCAAAAGGATAGATCGGCAGCAACAATTGTTTACTTCTATATTTGAAATAAACATTCTAATTAAGTAAGGCAACACTACTTCTCTATGAAATGGTATCCCGTTGCATAATAATTGTTATTATTAGCATGAAGATATATTCGTAGTTTTTATTTACATGATTGTTATTTCTGTTTAATATGCAAGATGCTTTAAAGCTATTATACCAGTTTTTATATGGACATGGATTTGAAATGTTGGAACATTTATGTCTATATTTTTACTATGACAATATTATTAAAAAAAAAAGAACTGACCTTGCGTGCCCATGATATCCATATGAAGATGTGCCAGACCAGTCGCAATGGAAAGAGCCATCCGAATCATATTGTTAGTGTCCATAGTGTTCGCTCCTAGAAAGTCAAAGAGTGAACCGTGTTCGTGGTAGTCAGTTATCAACCATAACTGTGTCCAAGTACCATTATCTACAAGTATACCAGATACAATTACCATATTTCCTTGGCCATGATTTCTGGGGAACTAGAAATCTTCTTGGAGGGACGGAGAGTATTTAAACTAAATTTAGGCATACTACGGCTATTGATTATCAAATCCCTAAAATCAAGGCAACATGAGACCGAACTCTTCAATGCTGAAGTATAGATAAAGCGACATGATAACGATAGGCAAACTTCCTTTTTAACAGTACACACATATAAAGAAGTCTGTTTTATCTGAAAATAATACTACAGCACTTCTTAATATTAAGTTAGATATTAGGTCGCTTAAAGCTGATCACTTATAGTTCTACTGACATCACTCTGAAGAAAACGAAGATAAACCACTGCTAGAACTGACAGCAGAAAGTAAGAAAATCAGATTACAATGACAATTCACTGGTTCGATGAGTTCTCCCTGTAATAAAATGCATATCTAGTTGGACTTGACAGCAGTACTACTATTTCGTCAAAAACGTGATATATGTCATACAAATGGTGCCAGAGGGCAATATCACACACACCGCTTGTCAACCGCTTTTATCACGGCTTGGCAAGTATTTCTTATGGTTCTCATCCCTGTGTTTTATGAACACCCTATTTTTCACCTTTTGATACCATTTCTTACCCTTATTATCAGCAGCAATAAATCCCAAGATATTTTCATGCCTTAACATGACAGTTTGGTAGATCTCCGCTTCTCTGAACCAAGACCGCTCTTCTCGGGAGCTGAATATCTTGACTGCAACGTTTTCGCCTCTCCAACGTCCTCTCCATACCTCCCCAAATCGGCCCTGACCGATGATGTCAATGAGCTGAATCTGACGTGCAATAGAGCGCTGTACGAGTAGAGGCAATCCTGTAAAGAGAGATGAGTTTTAGACACTGATTGGTGCATAAAAATTATAATAGATATTTATGGTTGCGATATGTTGCATATTAGTCACGCGAGAAAAAGTTTACCCAACAGGCCTATGGGTTGAGTGACTAACTAGTAAGCATTAACAACGTTTATTTACAGAAATAGCAACTTCAACGATCAATATTTAGCAGAAGCCTTTAAATAACCCCCCACGATAGACCGGCCAGTGGCCATTCATTTTGATGATTGGCAAATTGTAGAAGAATGTCTTGGAGCAAGTCGTCATTCTAGAATTCTGTTTCTCCATCTTTCATTTTCGCCACATGTTCTGCCCAAATCCACTTTAAGCTGAGATTATTTCTAACTTTGGTGAGTTTCGTTCTGACGCATTTTCATATCTTAGTACCAAGAAAAATATGGACCGCTTCATGAATCTTTGCTCTATTCAAACCTTCTCTGTTGTTATAGTCAGTGTAAGAGTGTCCGTGCCATACTTTAATACTGACAAAACACACTTATCTAAGACGTACCTCTTAAGGTAGATAGGTATATTGGCTTTAGAAGCGAGCCATGCCAGACATAGCTGATTGTGATTTAATTTCCTAATAGATGCTTGAAAGATATTACCTGCTCGGTTCTATCGTTAATAGACAAACTGTCGCTGAGAACATCGTTGGAGATAAGGAGATATCGTTGTAGCTACTGAGCATTCTAACAACTTCGAATATTTCATTTTCTATTATTACAATGTCATCAGCAAGGAGGTTTAGCTTTATGCCGTCAATTATTATACCTTTGTTGCTTAAGTCAACTTGCTTAAACATGAATTTAAACAGCATGGTGAAGTTTAGGCGAGATATTATCCTCTTGTTTTTCTGCTTGTTTTATTTGTAATTTGGAGGCATCTGCATGAATGAAGCCAACTTTAGCCGTCACTTAGTGAAAAGCATAACATACGGTCCTACCTGTATAGTAACTATACGACACAAAAGGTGACATTTGTGTCATCACTGAAGGAGGATTTCCAGTGAATGCAATGAATCATAACAAAAAGTATGTATGTTTACTCCATGAGAGACACTCTACAAGACTTTTCTTTTAAGTTATAAATTCACTGTCTATTGTCATTAACAAATTATTAAAACTTCCGATTGCTAACTAGCTTTTTAAAATCACCATAACCTGATTCTTTTAAAAAACGCAAACAACAACCTTATGTATTGCCACTATTTCTGCGATGCAGATTTGTGTGAAATTTGGTAATTTAGAAGAGAAGTTGTAACTTAGTGTAGAACAATAGACTCCAAACACCTTGTGCTGCACGCGATTAGATTTTGCAGTGATGTGTTGAGCCGACCTATACATTAAAATGGCCAATAACCTGAGTAGGGGCGTGTCGCTGTGCTGTAATGGCATATAATTAGTAAAATTGCGACCAGGACCGAAGAGATCCTATGTTTTTCTAGTTGAATTTGTTGCAAATTTAAAAACTTAAGTGAAGAAAAAGGTAGACAATTTGACACACAAAAATGAATTATCACAACAATATAGAACATAATCTACATTCGACTTCACTTCAACTACTTTAAAATGCTTACCAGAGCCACTTCCACTGGTAGTCATCTCAATCATATGCTTCAGACTGACACCCTTATTTAAAATTGGATGGTCCGGTGCCTCGATACTGTCGTCTCCGTGCCTTAAGTGATGATGAAGGCCCCTTTTCTTGTGACTAGCTGTTTTGAAATAGTAGTAAACGATCACTATCAAGCAGCCAATCAAAGTGGGAACCATTATGCACATGGCAATCTCCAGCGAAGTAAGGTAAGACCCTTCTGATGCTATTTAAAAAAATATATGTTGAGAAATGCACTTTTTCGGTAAAAATATTCAGGTTTTATGGTGCGTCATTGTCGAATAATGAATTATCAAACATCTAGATTTGAATTTAAAAAAGCATTTATTTTTAATAATTAAATAACAACCAATTCTTGGCATATTTTCACACGAAACATAAAAATACTAAAAAATATAAACAAATAAAATATATTCGAGGCGATTATAAACTTTGTAAAGTCCCTAGTTTCACCAAGTGGTCACTTTTAATAATTCTATTAGATTCTGTACAACTCCAAATTAAGCCATTTCTGGAGAGTTTGGAAGATTTTAGATAATTGAGGTCAAAAATAAAAAAATACGATTCGACAACGGTGCCCATGCTCCTAATAAAATCATAAATAAAATAAATATAATCTACAAGGGCATGCAATAAAGCTTCGGCATCAGAACAGAAATCAAACAAGAAGCTAGGAAAAGCATTGAAGCATGCGATGTAAGCGAGATGAAGCATTGGATTATTCTAAAGTAAATCATATATACTCGAGACTACAAAGACCATACATTATACTATATTACAAGATATTAGAGGCGCTTTGGCAACGTCGCTTTGAAGTCTCCGTAATGAACAATGGTTATACTGGAATGGTCGAAAATACCATCGAATTGCAGTTAAACTAAAAAGAGACTCAAGCTAATATTGAAGATGGTTTGAAATCATCTTGGATGTAATATTAAAATGATGATTGAATATATGCATGATCATTATTTTATTAACCTCGATCTTTAAGTTTGATATGTATGCATGTGAACCAATGAACCTATTAATGATTGTTGAATGTAGGTATTTATGATACTTATTTACATTACATCGACGACTGTACAGCGACATTGCCAAAACAAACTGGAATCAGATAAGGCCAATGAAAAAAATCTGGTATATTTTACATACAAATGTAGTAGGTAGTTGAATATAACCTAAATACAAACAAAAGATTACATAATATCGCACGTTAACATGGTGGTTCTGCAAAAATGGTGCCGTTTCATATGTCAGATAATGACGATCTGATGTTCTATCCGACGGTGCAACCTAAAATATATGACCCACAAAATTATTAAATGTACAAAAATTATTAAACAAATATTCAGAAACAGCGCATGTCATTATATAACTGTTTTAATGACGAATGATTGTCATGGAATAGTGTGGTGTGCAGCTCTGCAGCACTCATCATCATGCGCAAAGTTACCACCCAAAATATGTCATAGGTTTCGTTTTATAGACAGGGACTGATATTTCAAAAATCCATAACTTTCATACTGAAGAATTTTCAAAAAATTTAACTATTTGTTGGTAATAAACAATGTATTCTTCTTGCGAAAATATGTTTTATTCTGGTGTGCTGGTTTGTGCAGATTCTATACTGGCATGACTTTTGACATGATGGAGAAATAAAGTTATTTTAACCATTATTATTCCCATGTAGCAGGGAGGGACTCCGCAAAATCTACTGATGATTTTACAATGTGACCAAACTAATGCTACCATCGTCAAATCGCTTCCATCAGCAACCAAAAAATACCGTAGAACTTTTGCTGTCGTAACTTTTCAATTTAATTTTCTGCAACTGTCTCGCACTTATCGCTTACCTTGAAGAGGAATTTTCCCTAACCCCACAAGAATAAGTCTAGCGACCAGGCGATCGAAGCAAGACATTCGGTAGCAACACTAACACCAATCCAACAACTGGGAATTTCAGCAGACAGAAGAGGCAAGAAGAGAACAGAAAGAGTTCACACCGGTTGGTGGATTGATTGATCCACCGAAGACTTACCCCTGATCTGACACTTCCCGACTCCTACTTACCTAAAGCAAAGTGTACGAGTCATAATTTACACAGTTATAGATGATCGTAAATATTAATATTGGTAGTTGTGATATTGCGCGAATAGTTACTGATAGGCAAGAGAGTTCTTGAAATTTTCCTCAATAAGGACCTTTTTCGGATTAAGTTGACATCGACCCTTAACATAATATATATATTTTAGCTCAACAATTCATCAAATATCTATCTGAATTACTTATCGAGTGTGTTCGAATTGTAGAAAAGGGATGCTTAATAATATTCACTTATTTCAATTATTTTATTACAGAGTAATTCAGTGCAAAAACAAATTAAAATTACCTAATATCAATAACAGCAATAATACTGTAGGTCGGCTGGTGCTGAATTATAGTTATAAGCCTCGATATATCGGGTTTAACAGCAAAAACTTGCATAGAACGAATGTTCGCACAAACATCTGGTTATAAACGACTTTCACAACTCTCTACGAAAATCTCGAAAATCCAGCCATTTAAAAAGGATTATTCCTGGAATTACTATTTAAGAAAATCGTCCACGGATATTTATAAGAGCTGGTGCTGGTTTTATTGTGCTGATCTGAACCTCCCTGGCTCGTGTACATTTACTCTGTACGGTTTCTCTGATCCAGTTTTTGCCCGCGCCAGGAACTATGCCGCAAATCTTTGAAATGCAAGGCAAGAAGTAATCCATCCTTCCTCAGGCAAATCCTCCTCGGTGGAATCAATACATTAAGCGAAGTTTGGCATTGACGCAGTTTGATAAGCGACGATGTCATAATTCCACTTTTTCATCGTGGATTCGATTTTATCTTCGACTTGAAATATTGTAACTTTTCGTCCTTGCACATATGCTTATAGTACTAGCTATCAGCAAAAATCATTCAAGCGATCACCTTGGTGAAATGGCCGGGTCATAAGAAAAAAATCTTTTGTCTGGTGTCAATTTCCAAAAATGAGAGAAACTTCATCTCCTTCAGGAGTTTTACAAACAAAAAAGCCTCGAATTAGTTTTCATTTTTATGAAACTGACAATCTTGCCTAATTCACTTAGGATCTGTTTTAATTTTTTTCGGTACCTTCTTGGCTACTAGAGTAACTACAGTTTCTATGCATCGGCGGTGCCAAGTCACCGAAGGTAGGTAGATCTCTAACGCGTGATACCAGCTCAGTAGGATTTCATAACATGCCTCATCTGTGAGCATTTCAACGGATTTGATCCAATCCTAGTTACAAATTAATTCAAACTGGTATACACTTCTTCACACATCTCAAACAGTAAACCATGGTTTAGAAAACCTGCTAAAGAGCGATCAATTCATCATGACTAGAAACCAATGTAAACGGACCACTGATGAGAGCAAAAAGGGATTAACGAGCAGATCAAGAAGAAGCTTCTTAACTGTCCTAACGGATCAAGATCATTTTGGTCAGTTACCAAAGCTGTCAATCAGAGCTTCTCAAAGACGTCAATCCCGTCACTGACCAAAGATGATGGCTCAATAGCGGAATCGGCCAATGAAAAAACGAATATTCTTGCCGAAATGTTTGCATCAAATTCTACCTTAGATCCTCAAGGAAATACCCCACCAACTATCCCAAGAGTGAATTCCTCAATACCAGATCTGGTATTTCGCCAACGCGAAGTAAAACGAATACTCAAAGGCCACAGGACGGGATCGCGTTCCCGCAATAGTGCTTAATGAGTGTGCTGCTGAACTAACAGCTCCACTATGCAGGCTTTTCTCCCAATCATAGAGAACTGCATGCTTTCCTTCTAGCTGGAAATGCACTCAGATGCAACCACTTCCAAAAAAGGTAAAAAAAAACGATTCCAAATAACTACAGTCCAATTGCCTTAGTTTCCATCACGTCCAAAGTCATGGAGAAACTGATCAACAAAGAGCTCTTAAAATATTTCGAATCGGCAGGAGTCATAAGCGAACACCAGTATGGCTTCTGCAAGCACGGAACAACGGGAGATCTCATGACTTACGTGACCTACCTGTGGGCCAAAGCCATCGAGAGCTACGACGAATCTCGTGCAATGGCCCTCGACATATCCAAAGCATTTGAAAGGCTGTGGCTTGGAGGATTGTTAATCAAATTGACAGCATACGGACTACCACTTGCTTCTGTGGTTTCCCAATTTCTTAAGGGATCGAAGCATCCTAGTTGGTGGTATCGATGGACATCTCTCGGAGGAATTTAAAATCAATGCCGGAGTTCCTCAAGGGTGTATATTATCTCCCACACTGTTCTTGCTCTATATAAACGGTCTCTTAGATACGACAAACAATTCAATTCACAGCTTTGCAGACGACAGCATTCTTATATCCTCATTCATAGCGCAGACTGGCTGCCATCAATGAGGATATGAACGCCATCGTGGAATGCGATGAGGAAAACAATGTCCAGTTTATTACAGGAAAGACTCAAGCAGCTATCTTCTCAAAAAAAGCAAACACCGCAGTACCTGACTTATCACTGACAGGATAAAGACTTACTCTGGCCTCATCCATAAGCTTGCTGGGAGTGAACGTAGAAAACAGCAGGTCTTGGCGTAACCACGCCACCAAAATCGCCAAGGCAGCAACACAAAAGCTAGAAGCACTCTATAGAGCAAAAAAGCTGTATACACCACATCAGCTCTTACTGCTCTATAAGACCATCTCTGGAATACTGTCCCCATGTGTGGAGCTCGGCACCCAAACATTTGTTCAAGATATTGGACTCCATACAGAGGAGAGCAGTTCGCCTTGTGGATGACCCAGAGTTCACTAAAGAACTTGATAGCCTTGAACATCGAAGAAAAGTGGCGGACCTATTTCTTTACTATCGATACTACTACGGAAGGTTTTCGAAAGAGGTGACACTAAGGATTCCGCCCGCAGTTGTGCCAAACAGAAACACCCGTCAGATACAAGTTGCTCATCAACATACGATTCCGTTGCGAACACCTAGGACATCACTGTTACGAGACTCCTTTTTCTGGGGGACTGCTTCGCTCTGGCATGAATTTCCGAGTCACGTCTTTTCCGAAAACTACAACCTACAGCGCTTCAAGCCCAACGTCAACCGACATCTCCGCCTCCGCACACGCACGGCTCGTGGAGTGGTATAGGATTTCCCTTTTCGGTGTGTGCCGAACATAAAAAAGAATACGTCTTCAGTGTGTGTACCAACGATGCCATCAACAGCAATCTCTTCAAAAATATGCCTATTCAGTTCAAATAACGAGACACGATAAGATCGCTTTGTTAGCTATAATATCTGTACTCTCCTCCAGTTGCTGGGTAAAAAATAGGGGGCATGCAATTATTTTCAATAAGTGTTTTAATATTGTTGTTAGCCAACATCGATTCGTTTCTTATCTGTGCAATTTCGTGAAGGTATCACGTAAGTCTTGGGTAGCTTTCATCAATACAGAACTATGATTGTTGCAGCAGGATATATAAGTCCTTCTGGTACTATATGTTTATCAAATTTATCACAAGCGTTGAAAGTCACGTTATCCTAAGGATCCACCAACTGACTCCAACTGACGCTTTTTACATGAATTTCTTCAAGAAGGTCGAGAAAGTTCTCGATAAGGCTAGCCAATAATGGAAATAGAGAATATCAGTAATAATAATTCAACGGGGAACAACCATGGCCGGACCACAGTAAAGGCCGACAGCTTTCACATTTGACAACATTGCTGGGGGGCCAATGGCTTAGGTTAGAATCGAACTTGTTTAATGCAAATAGCGCACACGTTGAATCCAAGATCGAACCATTACCCTCAAATTAACGTTGTCAAATTTATAATGGAACCATTACACTGAAATTAACGTTGTCAAATTTATGATATCGGCCTTTACTGTGGTCTGCATACATCATTTAAGCAAATCTTGTTCATATTCGAAAAAACGTTGATTTGAAATATCATTATGCCCGCCTGTAGTTTGCGGACTACAGGTTAAGAATAACCGTGTATTCTACTGTTTGGACCCAAACTAATCCGCCTCATCCGTAATATTAATGCGAATGTCGCTTTATTTCAGTTATGTTATAGATATTTGAAATCCACAGATACCTATCAAGCGTAAACGAAACCTAGGCTTGAAACTATAACATCAATAAGGTAAAACGACTAATGACGTTCCAAAATCCCTTCGCTTTGTCGTGATTTTAAAACACGACATCAATAAAAGAGATTTGGACAGTTTTTAGCCGAAAAAAAGAGAAAACTCGCGTCATGGTTCCCTTATTATTGTTACAGATCATTGTTCCTAACATCACCCATGCTGACTGCATATATCATTCATGACAACCCCAGAAACATAATATTCCCCATGGACAAACGACAGAAAATGATTCGGCACAATACAAGTCGACAATGTGGACGAAAATTACCCAAATGACAAAATGGAACATTTACTATACCCGGTGTTCGAAAAGAGCTGTTTTCTGGTTACAAATCTTTATTTTTTACAAACTCACAGGCAAAGGTTTTAAGTTATAGTTTCAAATCATTGACAAAGAATGTATATAATGGAATTACTTTGTATGAAACAAAAAAAAACATTGCGATTAAAGAGGCTCTACATGGACAAATCGACATACATAGGATGTTTCTAAAAACACGTCATAATAGATCCAGGACAAGAGCGTCCCAGATATTATTGGTGGATGGCACGCAACTTGCCCTCCCATACATTTTCCAGATGCGATTTAAATAATCTCAAGTTGCATTTTTGTAATATCCCTACACTTTCCATTACATTATGCAATGTTTTAACAAGATTATTCCCACGATGATTGCAAAAACCCCTCATTAAAATTTCGACCAACCAGAAAACAAGCCTCTTAACACTAATCTTCGAACTCCGTGTATGTGAATCCACTGAAAGCCCACCAACAGTGACCAGGTCCGACATCATCTTCTAACCTTGCAGCTCCCTGGGGGGTCTAGGTAGAGGCAGAGGGACCTCGTTACAAAAATCCTTATCTCGACAACAAGCTGTTACCGAGAACGAGACATCGCCAAAGTCGCTTAAGCTCTCATTGCAATATTCCTTGTGTCTGCCCGCCTTATCAATTAGTTCCGGAAAAGTGTCTTGATCAAAACATCTATAAAAATAAAGAGGCTAGAGATTGCATAATGATGTAGGGAAATATATGATGATAAAGGCTTTGTACAGATAAAAAGCTAGTGATTTTGTTGAGAGAACAGAAACATAGGGTCGAAGATTAATAAGCGAGGAATTAGGTAAGGGTTACTTAACTTATATTACTATTATGATGTTTGCAAATATTTTATCGCAGTCTCTATAAAATAAAGAGGCTAAAAATTGCATAATGTGATAGGGCAAAAAAAGATAGTGGTAAGGATAGTAAACTGATAAGGGTTCTGGAAAAGACTGACGCTATTTAACCATTTATAAAGTAAAGACACTATGATTGTGCCAGGAAGCTTGTTGTGGCTATAAAAAAAATCTGGGGTAATTTTAAAAGCTGATAGTGTACAAATTCATATACATACCAACAATACAAAAATAGTTTAAGTTGGTATGATGAGGCTAGTACGCGGTCTATAAGTAACGTCCTTATCATCTACAAAAGATGAGGCTGGACATTTCATGATGAAGGTGTATCCCATCACCGAAAACCATTCAGAAAAAGAAAGGTCATCATCGCACATCAGGCCAATATGGTTAGCGATAAGTGGAAAGAGATAAAAAATAGCCTAAAAGTGAAGTAATTTGGTAAGTACTACATTATATTATGTGGGAATATAAAAAGTAAAGACTCATATATTGGCATATGAGTTAAGATGCCCTGGAATTCTAAACAATATTGTTGTTTTATAGTAACACGATATAGTAGATCCGATTAACATGAACCCTGTAATGTGGTGACATTGTTCCATAAACAATTTATCGAAATATGTCACTAAGAACGAGAGAATACTTATTGGATTTACTATAACTACTTTCACACTGGTTTAATGGGAAAAAGGAAATATGAACGATTAATTAATGAGAATACAGTAAAGAGAGCTACTATATACATATTTTTTCCAGAAGTACAAAGTGACATTTAATAACTTTTAATTGCTAAATATTTTTTAATTTCTAATATATACGTTTTAGACCTAACGGGACAGTTTTTAAACATATCGCATACCCTATATCTAACGTCAAAAATTTTCGAAATAGTATTAGCCTATTGTATACATGTTCACATGTAGGTCGAATCTAAATTGGTAACTTGTTTAAAGTGGTTTGCACTTTTCAACTTCATTTTTATAACGGTTTTGCAGATATCATAAATAGTATATGTTATTACCGAATCTATGTAAGCATATTTTTACTTTAATATGTAGGTCACTGAAATAAAATATTAATATTTGCTTAAAAGTTTATATCTTGAACCCAAACTGCAACATTCTCAGTTTATAATACTTTTGGCCACACTATTATTTATATGTTATGAATAAAAAACAATTTTTAATTTTAGACGTTCATTTTCCCCATGGACGCTACTGAAAAAATGTTATTAAGGTTTAAATTAGAAGATATCGCCAAAACTGTTACAAAAAATAAATATAAAAAGCCTAAGCGATTCTAAGATAAATTTCCAATTTAGATTCTGATACTTACGTGTGAAGGTGTGCACAATTTTTCCATCGTTAATACTTCGCAAATTATAAAAGATAAATATACAGGGCGGCCCAACGAAAACTTTGCATCTCGATTTTTAGTATTTAAAATGAAAATCCGGAAAAACACTCGGACTCGTCGATTATTGATTTTAGGGGGACAATCTTTTATTTATTGTATTTCCAACCCAACTTCAACCCCTAAGCAGGGGTGACAGTTACCCCCAAAATTTTTAATGCGAAAGGGCGTCGACTGATACCTCATTTTAAACGTAATTTAGCCCTGATTATGGCCTCCAAGTTTGAAGTCGCTGCTATTATACGCATTCTAACACAGCTTGCCTGTGGGAATAATTAATTAACCACAAGAGCTACAGACTTCAGAATGAGGACCTGAATCTTTAAAAGGGTAAGTTTTTTTTCTTAAAAAAAGGTAAATACTTTTCTGCTCAGTTTATTAAATGCTGGGAACGACCGCCATTTACTTCCATGCAATAAAATAGCTTTTGCCCAAAGCGTTGTCTTGCGTTACGTAACATTGCGGGTGAACATGGTGGCAGCCATAAATTATACGATTTGGCAAATCATCCAATGGTTTCAGCTGCCTAGCATGCATTTCAGACTTCATATGATCACATAGGAAAAAGTTTGTTGGGGTCAAATCAGGTAACCTTGGTGGCCACTCAATATGACCCCTTCCTTTTTCCAAACCAGTATTGAGGAATGTTTTAGTATACATTGACGCACCGGTTGGGCGAAATGAGGAGGTGCGTCTTGCCGAAAAATTATGGTTTCATAGTCTTCCTCAAGTTCTATTATTATACATGAACATTGCATGAACAGCATTCTTCAACACGTCCAGATGCATTTGGCCATGAAAATTTCCGGGCAAAAAGGGGCCAATAATTAAGTGATCTCCGTAAAACCAAGTGTAATACTACATAAACATCGGACACATTTTTTCAGGATGACGCGTGTTATTATTTTTATAAAAAATCAGTTCTACCCTTTCTATCATGGAACAAAATATTTTGATGTAACTAAAAATTAACAATCGATTTGACAAATATCTGATGTTCTTAAAAATTCACGTGATTAAATCGATTTAAGAAAAACAAAAAAAAAACAGAAAAAAAATTCCTTAAATGCCAATCTGATAAGATTAGAGTTGATATTTAAGTAAACACTTTTTCAATTGACTCGTTTACTATTCCAACTCTCATTTCGTTATGGATGAAAATATTGACGCAAAATTTTAGAGACATAAAGTACTCGATGAGATCTTCAAAAAGAAGTAGCGCACGACCCTTCTCTAATTTAGGGGGTTGTCGCAGTAGATAAAAAAGGTGAAACATATTTCCCCTTCGAATCAAATATCGACGGATCCGAGCGTTTTTCCACATTTTCCTTTTAAATACTGAACATTTAGATGTAGTTTTCGTTGTTGTATGTATAGAGTACGTTTATATGAATTCTTAAACAATTTAATGTCATATAGTAATAATAAATTCATATAAGTTGTCCCTTTCTGTCCATCAGCCACGGAAATCCAAATAAGCTTAAAAGTATCCCATTAGATATAAACTAAAACGTATGTATATATATTAGAAATTGAAAAATATTGGCCAAAGCTAGAGTGTTAGGACTTTGGGGCACACTGTAAACAAAATATATGATAAAAAATAAAACAAAAGCACTATTATCAGTTAATAAAATATACCTGTGCACGGTCTCTAGAAAAACTAAAAAAGTGGTTTGGTTTCAAAATCAAACGTCTCCATACAAATCTGTAGCAAAACTAATAATATAAGATATTACATGAAAACTACTCTAACAAAGGTAAAATAATAATATACTTTTATAATACAAATTCTAATATACAATGTATACACTACTACCACCAAATCTATAACTACTAGAAAATATATAAATGCAGCATAGTACTATACAGCAAAGTTAAAACAGGCTTACGCTTTAGTAATAAGAAGCTCGAAAATAAATAAATATTAGCTAAGTGTCAAGAGTCAATGTAAATTAAGAAAATATTTACATTAATATAGACACCCTAAAGTACTGTTTGGGAATCTTTCTAGTTGTTAATTTTAATTCACAACAAGGTAAAGTAAAAGGAAAATAATCAAAACATATGTGAAGGATAAGAATTAAAAATAAAAAATTTTGCATTTCTTCGCTCGGTTTTGTAGATTTATATAACTTCGATGTTGTGTTTTCCAGAGTTGCAAACAGAGGTAAAAAAAATACATTAGAAATAAAAAAGCTTTAAAAAAGTGAAATGGCATATCATGCCACTGTTCTAACAAAATACTATCTAGAACAGACTACAGAGTGTAAACCAGTAACCTATATAAGTAGTGCCTGATGTGCCGTGGGTAATTATAACATAAATAAGAAAAAACGATAGTTTAGTTTTATCATACTCTATGGGAACTTTTTTTTACTTGAACCGCATTGATATTTTTAACATTTTTACAAATATATAAAAATGACAAACATTTGAGATTAATTTTCAGGGCACTTTAAAATCTGTTCTAAAGCAGATATGGCCAGCATAGAAGTCTCAAAACTCCATAAGCAACTATTTAGAATTTGTAATGGCGTTATTTTCGTATCTAGTTTTGAAAAATATTTTAATTTTGAAATCAATATTTGGCTTTTATTATACTAGTTATAAAGCCTCCTTAACACTTTAATTACAGTTTTATGACTATTAAACCATTGAACAGTTTCTATTTCTGCGTATTGGTTTTATTACAGTCACAATAAAGTACCATAGATGCCGTTTTAAAACTGTACCCCATATAATTTTCAAAATTCTACAGTGCAACAAACCCTGATATACAGTCGTGGAAAATAAAGCTTGGACAACAAATTTAATCAAGTTTGATGTTTGATAGTATTTTTTGACCAATCTTGACCAATTTTTCGGTATTTTGTACTTAAATGTTTCGAGATTATCGTTGAATTATGCCAGTTTCGAAAAAAAAAATCTTGCGATTTATTATACTAGGATAGTCAGGCTGTTCTTTTTTTGGTTCGAATTTAAAACACCCCGTAAAGTATTTTTTGGAAGACTGGTCATATTTCAATAAGGTTTGAATTAGTTTGAGTATCGAGCTAAACTGGGCTTCTTTCTCAATATTTAGTTTCTTGATTAATTCCAAAATCTTTGTTCTTGCGAAAGATACAAATTTTTAAGCAAAACTGTGCATTTTCAGGTTTCTTTCAACATGTTATTCATGTCATAAAGATCGGCTCGCCGCGCCGTTTAGAAAAAAACAATAGTTGGTTTTCAAGCTGTCGCAGCACAAATTTTACTGAACTCTATTTATTTTTATAAATAGAAAATGGTCGTAATATGCGTATTGCAGATTTCGTGGATAAGCCAGCAAGTACAGTGTATTATGTAGTCAGCCGCTATAGTGACACTGGTGCATACACTAGGCGACCAATGACCATACATCACAAATGGGCGTGAAAATAGTTTTATTGCACTAACTGTTCTTCGTGATCCTGGAATACCATCTACGGTTGTTGATCGACGAATAAGAAATGTACATGGTATGTGCGTGGATTGGGAAAAAAATGGTAGAGGGGGCCTACGTTTTGCGAGAGAACATCTAAATTGAACAAATGAACAATGGAGCCATGTATTGTTTACGGAAGAATCTCGATTCTGTTTGAATTCTCCCGACGGGCGCCAACGTGTGTGGAGAAGGCAAATTAAACGATTTCAACAGTGTTGCATAATCCTTAGGCCCGACGCCCACAGAAGAGACGAGGCGCGGACGTCGGACGGGGACGTGGCGCGGACGCGACTTAATTTAGTTATTCACCATATAAAGTAAAGAGGCAACGCTGATAAGGGAAGTCAGGCAGAGACATGTCTTTACGCGACCGAGCCGCGTTTCTTTTTAGTCTCCAGAGACTCATTGAAGAGGCGAGACATTTGTTTAAAATGGGCGACTCCGAGCTTAACGTGCATTTAATTGAATTACTAGAAGAAAATTCGTGTTTATATGATGACAATAGTATAGAAAAATATTAATCGCGCCTACGTCCTTACCGCGTCTCTGCCACGTCCGCGACGCGTCGCCGCCCCATCTCTTCTGTGGGCGCCGGGACTTACGATGCCATTTGGAGGCGGCAGTATAATGGTATGGGCTGGAGTTTCTATACAGCTCTGTGTATCGGTGGTGTATGAAAGCTGATAGATATATCCATGAATGCTTGGGAAATCATGTGGTTCCGTTTGCTCAATCTGCCGGTCAGGACTTTGTCCTGATGAATGTGTGCGACCCTACCTAGTACAGGTGGTAACTGAATATTTATATGGGATGAATATTCAGAGATGGCCGGCTCGAGGCCCGGATCTCAATCCGATAGAGCAATATGGGGCATTCTGGGAAGAGTTCGACAACCGCAGCCAGCAGCAGAAACCCTTGCAGGATTTCGAGTGGCTCTTATTGAAGAGTGGAACACTATCCAACAGGAGGATATATCAAAACTCATTCGAAATATGCCACGTGTCATCGTAGCAATTTTAACTAAACCCAAATTTAAATTGACTGTTGTGGAGAAAGATCAACCATTTTGAAAGACATGTTTGAAATACATACTGGATTACTACCACTACTTCTTATGAAAGTTAAAGCAAAAAAGGAACCTTTTCAGCACTGATGTTTCCAGAAGAGATACTTTGCAATATTAGTGCTTTGCGAAAAAATATACCAGAAGTTGAGTAGCTTCTTCCTATACTGAAGCAATTTGTATGTGCTATTGCTTCTTCAGATTCAGTAGAAAGTGTTTCTATATTTGGACTCGTCCACTGAAATATGGGAAATAAATTAAGTGTAATAAGCAGGAAAATTAGTGTTCCTCTACAAATATTGCAATGAAAATAAATGTTGATTTTTTTAGCATCTCTTGGTTTTTGTTTAGGTTTACCACAAATATTATTCTTTTATTTATATTTTCCATTTTGGAACAAATAGCATTTTAATTTTCAGAATTTTCTTTTGATTCAAATCATCGATTAAAATCGTGATTTTAGTCAAATGATTTTAATCGGTCGAACCCTGTCTCAGAAAAAAGATTTTGGAATGAATAAAAAATTGAAATATAAAAAAAAATTGAGATTGCTAGCAAACCATATTGAAGTATGACCAAACCTCCAAAATACTCTACACATCGTCTTGATTATCCTGGTATAATATTTCGTAAGATTTTTTTCTGGACCCGTCCACTGAAATATGGGAAATAAATTAAGAGTGGAATAAGCAGGAAAATTAGTGTTCCTCTACAAATATTGCAATGAAAATAAATGTTGATTTTTTAGCATCTCTTTGTAGCAAAATGGTTTTTGTTTAAGTTTACCACAAATATTATTATTTTATTTATATTTTCCATTTTGGAACAAATAGCATTTTAATTTTCAGAATTTTGTTTTGATTCAAATCATCGATTAAAATCGTGATTTTTGTCAAATGATTTTAATCGGTCGAACCCAGTCTCAGAAAAAAGATTTTGGAATGAATAAAAAATTGAAATATGTATAAGAAAAAAATTGAGATTGCTAACAAACCATATTAAAGTATGACCAAACCTCCAAAATACTCTACACATCGCATCGTCTTGTTTATTTTTTTCTAAAAACTGGAATAATTCAGTGATAATCTCCAAAACTTTTGAATACAAAATACCGAAAAATTTGTCAAGATTGGTCAAAAAATGCAATAGTTATCAAACATCAAACTTGATTAAGCCTTCCAAAACCTTATATAGCTTTATGCTTTCCCAATAAGTATTTAAAACTGCTTATACTACAAATCAAAATTGTTTTATTACACTTTCTAAACAATATCAACCTTTGAAATTGGGCATTTAAAATGCTAATAAGTTTATAGAATTATCATCTAAGTTTTAAGATTATAATTCCCACTGTATTCCACAAAATGACTTATTTACAATTAAAACCACCCCAGAACAGGCACAGAAAACTACTAGAAGGACGCCACCTAGGCAAGGTCCAGAGCTGTCCAAAAATTACCTGCGGGCCTTATCATGAGAACCGGCCTCAAGTGAACGTTGCAAAAGTCCTCGTTCTTGCAGCATTCGAGCAGGAACGTGCTGTTCAGCTGGTTCTGCGGGGTGTGACAGAACATCGGGTTGTTGGAAGGCAGTCCAAGGTCCTTGTTCAGGCATCTGGAATTGGCACAGGGGATATGTTTGGGGATTCGATTTTTAGCGTGTATATAGTCCGATATAATAAGCACACACAACACATATTTAAATGAACCAAATTATATAGCTTAGAAACAACTTCAACGACCTATGTTTTGCAGCTACTGCCTGGTAAAAAATAACCAGAACTTGAGGACGCAGCATGGATGCTGAGCAAAAAGATCGATTCAGCTGCATTTTAAAGTTTGGCCATTTACTTATTGGTTTATTTGCTCAAGAGGAAGGTCCAGGGATTATATAGTGTCACTATGCAAATTTGTTTGTAAGAAAAAGAGCGAGTGCTCTGCATACTTATAAAAACTAGAATTCAATAGCATACTTTCACCTACTCCGTTCCTCATCTATATTAATGACCTGCTGACCGAAACGAATAATCATGTTTACAGTTTTGCCGATGACAGTACCCTTGTCTCCCAATTTAGATCAGAAAAACCTTTACCAGCGACTGAGACTTATCACCGCAGACAGGAGCAGCAAATTAAAGCAATTAATTAAGAGCTGGAGAAAGTTCAAACTTGGGGGACAGAAATTTGGTTCAGTTCAATGCAGCAAAGACCCCAGCAGCCACGTTTACGAAGAGGGCCAATACGGCGGACCCTGACATCTTTATGGCAGGATCGACCATCCCTTCATCCTCGTCAATCGGACTGCTGGGTGTCTCGGTCAACAGTAATATGTCCTGGCATGACCACATTGCTAACATCGCAAAATCAGCCTTCCAGAAGCTTGGTGCACTATTTCGCAACAAAAAACTGTATACACCGCAGCAGTTGCTCTTGCTTTATAAAGCGCAAGTAAAACCGTGCTTAGAATATTACCCACACATCTGGGGTGCCGCACCAAAGCACACTCTAAGGCCTGTTTCACACATACACGGCGACCGTGTAAACGGCGCCGTCTGAACGGTGTTGTTCCATTATGTTGCCGCACTCACGGCTCCGGTGCATGTGAAAGCACTCATTGGTTCATGCGCCCTTTAGCCGTTTAAACGGCGCCGTTTGGACGGCTACCGTGTATGTGTGAAACAGGCCTAAAGCTGCTGGATTCCATTCAGTGCGTCTTGTCGGCGACCCGGACTTGATACGGAGTTTGGATAGTATGGAATACCGCAGACATGTGGCCGAGATGTCCCTGTTTTGCAGATAGTTTCATGGCAGATGTTCCCAGGATTTGGCCCGCTTCATCCAGCCCCTGGCAACGCCATAATGATGTCAAGACACTGACTTTCTTGGTAAACGTGGCCGCTTGGGGTTTTGCTGCATTGAACTGGAGCAAATTTATATCGCCTCAAGTTCGAACCATCTCCAGATATTGATTAATTGCTGTAATCTGTTTCTGTCTGCGGTGATAAGTCTCAGTCGCTGGTAAAGGTTTTTCTGATCTAAATTGGGAGACAAGGGTACTGTCATCTTCAAAACTGTAAACATAGGATTATTGGTTTCGGTCAGCATATGAGGAAGAGAGTTGTTGAAAGTAATGCGCCCTGAGGCACGACCGCGTTAATGGTGAATGCGCCTGAGATTTGTCCATCAACTGCAACGTGCAGAGATCGGTTCTTAAGGAAACTGGCAAGCCAGCTGCAGAGAGAGGCTGGCAGTCCGAAGGACGGCAGTTTGTTGGTTGGTCGAGTGGATGGAATGGTTAACACACGCAAACTCAAAGGAGGTAGTAGCATTCCACACAGTCAATGCCGCAAAACGTAATCTCGAGGATCCAGTACAATCACTAGATGTCCTTTATTCATATGGCTGTCCAATTGAAATAAATAAAAAAAAAATCCCTTAAAGAACTCCTTCCTTCTGCCAATTTGCCTTTATTTCTATAAATATTTGAAGACCTACGCAGCAGGTTTTGATGAACTAGGAGACGAAAACCTTGAAGATGACTACTTAGTTGGCCAAGACTTAATCTTTACTAAACCTTTTTATGCCAAAGTATTGCAATAATAAGGCCAGACATATAATTGCCTTTAATTAAAATTTTATATCAGCGTAAACCACAACAAAATCAGCTTTTTATGTTATGACATATATTGCCTGTATATTCGTGACAAATAACTAGAAATAAAACGTTTTAAACAAAATAGTTTAGCGGTAAAGTAAGTTTCTTCGCAAAGGGAAATTTCCAACTTCAATTTTCTTATTTTTTTTATTTTGGGGTTAGGCCACTATAATCTCCCTCCCTCAAAAATTATCTTTTGTGCTTTCTGCTCTCTTTAAAAGAAACACTAATTTATAACTGCCTCTCTGCGTTGCGCTTGTTTATTATTACATTTCCTCTCCACTTTATTTATAATTGTCACTTATACATAATTCGAGGGTTTCGGTGATATTGCCTGCTTAGCAAGGGCGTTGTAAAAGTTCGTGATGCACACACCCTTATAAGAATCGCAACGCTCAATTGTTGCATACTCATTTTATTGCAATATTTCAAAGATCTGAGACTATATCTGATAGTCCAAGTTCAATACACACGCGAACAGAGTCTCGGACAAAATCTACAAATAAATAATCAAGTTGCAAACGTCATAACAATATTATCTGTTAGTTGCAGATATGAATTTTGTAAGCAAATGAGGAGAGGCAGATATCACACACGACATTTTCAGGTCAAATTTATCACCAGTTGCATAAAGTGTTTACTCGAACCAAAGTTTTTTAAACTATTGGTGACCCCAATGAATATGTTGACGACACAGGTCATTATTATTAAAAAATACAAACAAACAGTGGAAAGATTACGACTAGGTATTTCTGCTCTTATATCATCACATCAATTTAAAAACAAATTTACACAGTGACTGGTATTTTAGATATGTTGAAATTTGCGACGATTAAAAATGGGTACATCACTTTGGTAGCCAGCCAATAGGACTATATGGAGGAGGATTAATAGGAGAAAATACTAGATCAACTAAAAATATCGCTTTTCGAGAAATGAAACATAACTATATTCATACATTTTATAAATATAAAATAGATGTGTGGGAGATATAATTCGAAAATCATAACATTCTAACAATTGTAATCATTTTAGAGGTAATTTCTATCTTATATCCCTCGATTTCCTCCTTTTTTTTACAGACACGTGATTTGTTGGTCTAAAAAATGCCCTTTGCTCTGTTAGCAGGTACACTGTACACACTGCCTTTATCAACTAATGGCGTCGAATCAAATGGTAGAAAATAGGGGTCCTGGTGGAGTTTTGAAATTTTGTTTATATATGTTTTTGGGTTGTTTTACACGAATATCAAGTTCGCCAGTAAGGAAAACCCAACAAAAAGGCACCTTTGTTAAGTTTTTTATTAAATAACTAAAAACCTATCTATGCTTTGATAAATATTGGTTATATATAAAATAAGAGTATAAAATGTCCTACTTTTATTTTCTCTGAGTTTTTTCTAGGATCAACGGTTCAGCCGCGAGAGGGCTGCAAAATTAAGTGTATCATCACCGCATCCTTTTCCTTGAAGACCCTGGCTTTTCATCGGCAACCACAATATAAAGAAACACGAAAATAGAATTAGAATTCTGTTGTTTGTTAATAACTAGTTTAAACTGATACCTTGTATAATTTCCTCGTTTTCTTTTATTGGTTTGGTAAGTTCAGTGACTAAGAAATCCAACTCTAATTCGTTCGGTCATTACCACCTCATCTTCCGGGTCTTCTGTCGTATTGTCGCAACTGTTTTTGCAGTTCAAGCACAAGGTGTACTGCAGTAAAGCCCTGCTTTCATACAGCCACAACTTCTTTGGCAATTTGTAGTGCACTTGCATAACATAAGCTTCGATAAATCGTCACTAGCAGGTGGTAGCAAGCTTGTCACAGATGCAAGACCAGTTTTTAACCTCTTCCATCCTTACTCTTTTTCGACACTCAACCATTGTGAATAGAATCTTAGATGAGTATTGTCGCGCTGCAGCTGCAGATAATGGTAGTGATGCAATTTAATGTAGATACCATATCTCAAGTGACTGAGCGAAGGCACAGTTTTACCAGTGTACACGCAAACCAAAAACACGTTCACCAGCAGCAACAACCATATTCTGAACAGCATTGGAGTCTTTGAATACTTTGATACTGTCAGCACGATAAGGGTTATTCTCAGGGTATGAAGGAACTTCAGTTTCCCTTGATTGCACAATGCGGATGTTGCATCACAACCACCCATTGCGTGCAAGAATATAGGTGTAGACACTTTGATTTTTTCCAGGTTTCAAAAAGAGAAGATGTGCGTGTTTGCAGGAACCTATCAAAATTACCAAGAGGTCTATATCCTCACTAACGATAATCACCGTCTCATTGTTCGGAGCCAGTGTCAAAGCTGTGTTCACTATTACGGTATGAGCATCTTCTTTCGGCTGCTTGGAAGTAATTCCTGCCGAAGAGAACCTCGTAATGAGCATTGATATGAACCAACTTTTGTTTTTCATGTTAACAAGGAATCTGTCTTTTGACATCGTTGACATCATCATCAAACAGTATATAAGCTGAAGCCAATTGTCTTGTGTTAATACGCCTTGCACTTTTTGTGCAAGGCGCATTAACCATCAAAACAATTACTGCGTTTCACTGACAATTTGACCTGACATATTGTACTTAATTATCACAAATAGAAGAAAATTTTTGCTACATGATCCATAGTACCCAATGCAAACGAAATCCGCCATCTATGACGTACTTGTTGGGGTTTGAATGCTTTATATAGGGTGCACTTGGTTCCCTTTCTTAAACCATTGTCAAACAGTGATGAGGAAAAAGAGCCTAGATCGTAGATGAAAAATTCCTCGAGCTGCTCCTCTGAATGCTTGGCAACGGTCATTCTCTGGAACAGACTAGTTGGATTGATAGGTATTAGTTCGTTATGTACTGGTATCGCACTAGTCAGGGGTTGTTCTCGGTCGCTCCTGTTAAATTTGGCAGTACCAAAGTCACCACAGACAATTCTATTAACACCTTTACTTCCCAAATCCTAAGCTTTAATTCAACCGTTCGCGTCAGCCACAATACCAGTGCTTCAAGGAAAAAACTGTAGGAGACATTCATACATCTTGGCCTCATCCTTGTTATCCCATTTAACTCTTGAGTTTTTCAGAGTCCTACGTGCCCTTCTGACGAGTGAAATGTAACACCACAATAATTTGCGATTTGTTCACAAACATGTTGCACAGTGGTCATTCCTAATGTCCACCTTGCCAATACACCTTCTCCTATCCGCGACCGTGTGTGAGACCTCCATGAAGTTTCATAGTCTTCACCAGAAACTCTTCGAAAGTCATGTCATGTCAGTCCAGGTTCCACACCAGAATTTTTCGGGTCGTCTAACTGTGAAAAAGCCATGGGTACTAAATTTTTCATATTCTTCAACGGACATTGTTTCCTTCAAATTCAGCAAATCTTGTAGATACAGGTGAGCGCATTTAGCATAGGCAAAGTGTCCTGACGCATGAACATAGGGTAACATCTTCCAAATAGTTTCAAGGTGTTGATCTCAGTTGCCCAGTGTTTGTAGAAAAAATAATGTACGATGTACGTACTAAAAGTGATTTTATTTTGTTCGAAGAGATGGGACTAACCCAAACTTTTCTCCTCACAAAATAAAATATCACTTTTATCACTTGTGTCATAAATAACTATTTTTTTTTGTGTTTGTTTTTTTTTTTAATTTAAAAAGGAGTTTCCGGTAAAAATTCGTGTTGGCAAAACTAAAATTCGTGTACATCTGCCAAAAAAAAAACATACAGGAACCAAATATCAAAACTTCACCAAATTTGTCCTTTTTAAGGATCATTTGCCTAAACTAAATGAAATGATAATCTCTACTTTGAATCTTTAAACTAATAAAACGTTACTTAATCTCTGACAATTTGCGTTGCCTAACCTAACCCATACGGAGAGTATATTTTCCGCCCTTGATGTCGCGTACGAAAAAGTATCACATTCGCAACTTGTTAGGTAAATAACTATTTTCTTCAAACGTCAGCAAATCCGTCATTACTCGACTGTGTAGGCGGCCGTGAAGTTTCGTTTTTCCTCCGCCGGAGCTTTACTTTTCACTTTTCCGCCGGCGGAGGTAAAAGTGTTGTCATAGCAACATAGATACAATACAAACAGACAACAAAATAAGCGTCAACAAATCAAGATTTATTAAACTACAATTTGTATTTATCACTCAATTTGTGACTGCATTTCTAAAAATCACTAATTTAGGAACAAATTGGTTATTATTTAATCGAATTTACTCAATAACTGCTTATCAATACGGAATTAAAACGGAATCGGAGACGCCATCTTAAAAAAATAATTATTGTTGACAGTGTCCACTGACAGCTTTATGTTACATTATATTCACCGACACCGGTCTAAGCAAGGCCACCTACGACCGTCGTCTAAGTCGCCTTGCGAACCCATTTATCTTTAATAATAATTAGATATTATTACTATTAAGAGATGTTTTTGCATTAATATGTCGACATTTGAAGAAAAAACAGCATATTTTATTTGGAGGAAAAGTTACTTTTCATGGCTTGCTCTCTATTACCAGCCTCACTCCGTTCGGCTGTTAAACACGAGCGCGCCATGAAAAGTATCACTTTTCCTCCATATAAAATAATATACTATTTCCTACGATAACTTATAAAATTGAGAAAAAAAGCACCGTTAACGTAGCTAGAAAGCGCCTTTGATCACATACGTGCTGAAAAGTAAATTTGAATAGATGGCGGATGCTGTCAATTTGACAGCATATTTGATTTGACTGATGACGACGGCGCGATAAGTACTTTTCAACACGCGTATGATATTAATGGTTTTCTTAAGAATCTAAAGAGTGCTTTTCGTGCCTTTTTCTTAGGCGGTCGTAGGAATAATAGTGTACAGGGTGTCCATTTTTCGACACTTTCACAGGGTATCTGGCTTAATTTTAAATATAGAGGGCTGCGGTTTTCGCGACACTGTGCGCCTTTTTTATGAAGCTAAACATGCCGTCAACACAAATTTCATAGCCCTCTTGGTTTTTGAGACACCGGGTGAATTTGAAAATTATCACTTTTGACACACCCTCCGTCCCCCCCTATCACAGTTGTCTTTTAACGTATTAGATACCTGAAAATATAAGCTTATAGAACTTTTTCCGTAGAATCCAGTGACGTAGTTTGTTTTTTTCTTGCGCCACCCGTTTTAAAGTTATTGTTATGTCCTCTAAGCATCTTTAGTGCCTGGTCGTGGGGTGCTGCTAGTGGCAACGCTGTACGCGAGAACATTTGGCCTAAAAGAGGGTGCTTCAAGATAACAGAAGAGGGATGGTATTTTGTCGACCTTTGATATGGGACATTATATTCCTTTGTTCGCCGTACGATTTACGTCTCAGTTTTGTTTGTTATAGTTATAGTCACTTTATTCTTTAATGTAATGCTAAAATAATTAATACATACAGTCCATTATTAAGCGAAGAGTTCGTGTATTTATTTACCAGCGAATATAGACTAAACATTTGGTCCAGTCGAACCGCATAGTTCTCGAAAGTTATCGGACAGAAAAGCATTAAAGTATAAGTATAGTGATAGTGCCGGTTTTATGGTTGTTCGGAAAGCTGTGCACATAAGAAGTCCTACCCAGGTTTAAACTATTTTACAAAGTGACATGTGTAATTATTGGATTTTGGGCATTGGCAAGCATTAGCCAAAGTATTTAAGCATTTTGGATTTGGGAATCATCGGAGACTACGACGAATCTGACGGCGCGGAGTTGCGACAAGGCATCCAGTGGCAAGGTACCAGGGCAGTAATATTGTAAGGCAAAATAAATCTGAGCAAGTGAGTACTGATATCCATTTTCCTAATTTTTATCTACGGTTGGGTTGGGGTGTGAATTTATCTGAGCATTGATTGTTGTGGGTTGCCACCCTTATAATATTATATTATGTTTTATTTTTGTTTTGTTATAATTTATAATGGATTATTCGGCTATGGAATTGACCGATCTGGTAAAGAAAAGGGGCATTTTAAAAGGTCAATTAACAAGACATGGGGGGCTTTTGCAAACGTATACGCAGGATAAGTTAGGGCAAGTAAAAGCCAGGTTGGAAAAGTGCGGTGAATGGTGGAATGATTTCCAAGACTTCAATTTCATATTGAAAAGCTTGACGGGTCGGACGCCCAAGAGGCGGAAAGATCAACTATGGAAGATTCATATTTTGACATAGTTGCCAAATCTAGGGATATAATCGCTCAGGATGTCCAACAGACTTCCCAACAACAGCAATGTGCACAGGCGTCGCAATCTCAAGGTAGTATAGCAAAAGTTGGGGAAATTCAGTTAGCTCCAATAGATATTCCAAAATTTGAGGGTTGTTGCAAAGAATGGTTTAGCTTTAAGGAAGCTTTTGAATCAATAGTTGAGAGCAATTCAAATTTAAATACCTACCAGAAATTTTATTATTTAAAAGGTTCTTTAACGGGTCCAGCTGCAGAGTTGATAAGCAATATGCAGGTTACTGCTAATAATTATAAACATGCTTGGGATTTATTAAAGGATTCCTATGAAAATGAAAAAATTATTGCTTATAGCCATTTAGAGGCTCTATATGAATTACCTTCAATGTCAGTAGAGTCATACGAGCAATTTACTAAGTTTTTAAACGAAATAAGAAAAAATATAAGGGGATTAAAGGCAATAGGTCAAAATGTTGATAACTGGGATACTGTTCTGATTTTTAATTTAGAAAAAAAGTTAGATCCCGAGAGTAAAAGGGGATGGAAAAGGGAATTGAAAATAGATGAATTTCCAACGATGCAGACATTTTTAGATTTTTTGTCTCACAGGTGCAAGTTAATTCAACCAGATAGTGCTAAGAAATCATTTTTAGAAGACTTAGATAAAAGGCGGGTGCATTTGAATAATTCAGATAATTTTTTTAAAAATAAGGGCAAAACATATAAGTCAACTTTATTTGTTGCGGAAAAATCTGGCTGTATTGTTTGCAACAGCAAGGAATATCATCCACTGTACGCTTGTAAAAAGTTTATGGGAATGTCGTTGGTAAATAAGCGGGAAATGGTTGAAAAGGCTAAGGTATGTTGGAATTGTCTTCGTCCCGGGCATAGGGTTCAAAGTTGCACATAAAGGGATGCAAGTACTGCAGCAAAAGGCATAATTCTTTGTTACATCAAGAAGACATAAATAATAAGCAAGGCGATAATTCAGGGAATAGTTTAGATAATAATGGGCACGAAAATACACCATCAGGGGGCAATCAGGGTCATAAGAGTAACTCTTTATTAGCTGCTGAGCCAATTAAATCACAAATATTACTATCTACTGCTACGATCAAAATCATGGATAGTCAGGGAAAATTGCATTCTGTTCGAGCATTGTTGGACTCGGGTTCACAATCATGTTTTATAACAAAATCTCTGCATAATAAGCTAGGTCTTCCACAAAAACGTATAAATATGACTATTCTAGGTATTGGCGCGTGTTACTGATATTAAATATTATGTTAGCACAAAAGTCGAGTCAACGTATCAAAATTTTAATTTCTCTGCTTCCTTCTTGGTAATAAATAAAATATCTGACAATATTCCTTCAGTTTCTATAAATATAAATAATTTAAAGATGCCAAAGGATTTGGTTTTGGCAGATCCTGAATTTTGTTGTTCTGGAGAAATAGATGTGCTGTTAGGCTCAGAGGTTTTTTGGGACATATTATGTGACGGCCAGATTTCATTAGGAAATGGGAAACCAACAATGCAAAAAACTAAATTTGGTTGGGTTGTGGCAGGACCAGTGGGACTTAACAAATGGGAAGCTAGGAATAAGCAGGTCTGCCATTTTAGTTCAAATACCTGTATTCAGGCTCAGCTAGAGAAATTTTGGGAATTAGAGGAATTTCCAGAGGAGAAAAAATTTAGTCAGGATGAAGTAAGATGTGAAGAAATATTTCGCGAGTCAACATTGAGGGATGACGATGGTAGGTTTGTGGTATCCCTACCTATGAAAGCAAACGACCAAGTTCTAGGTGATTCGTTGGCTACAGCAATAAAGAGGTTTAATAGCTTAGAAAAGCGTCTTACTAAGGATGAAAAATTTAGGGAACAATATCAGGAGTTTATGCAGACATATATTGATTTGGGTCATATGTCGAAGGTAGGATCTTTAGTCATTTTCTGAGTTAATGGGGGGCAATAATAAGGACATATACTATTTGCCACATCATGGAGTGCTGAAAGAAACTTCTTCAACAACCAAGCTGAGAACTGTTTTTGACGCTAGTGCAGCAACAGACAGTGGCGTCTCGTTGAATGATAAGTTGTTAGTGGGTCCAAAACTTCAGGAGGATTTGTTTAATATTTTGATTCGATTTAGGCATCATCAAGTAGTAATTTCAGGAGACATCGAGAAAATGTACAGGCAGATATTAGTCCACGAGAACCAAAGAGATTTCCAGCGCATTCTTTGTCGTTTTTATCCTGATCAACCAGTTGCTGTGTACCGTCTAAATACTGTTACCTATGGAACAGGGCCGGCCTCATTTCTAGCTGTAAGGTGTTTGGTGCAATTAGCACGTGATTTTGCCAATCAGTTGCCAGATGCTTCCAGGGCAATCCTAAGGGATTTTTACATGGATGACCTACTGACAGGAGCTGACACTGTGGCGGCGGCTAAAACACTTAAATTAGAAATTAGTAGGATATTGGAGTCAGCTGGAATGGTTTTACGAAAATGGATGTCAAATGAAAGAGCGGTTCTAGAGGGTGACTGCAGAATGGAAGTTAAACATTATATTGCTGAGGGCGGGGAAAATCACAAAACTTTGGGTTTACGCTGGAATTCGGTGCAAGACACTTTAAATTTTTGTGTTAATACAGATGGTTTAGATTTAAATTCAGAACGGATTACTAAACGGAAAATCTTGTCCAGAGTGGCTCAAATTTTTGATCCTCTAGGTATGGTAGGACCATTATTAGTCAGGGCAAAATTAATTTTACAAGCATTATGGCGATTAAAGTTAGATTGGGATGACGAGGTTAGTTCAGATCTTAAAACTGCATGGGAACATTTTCAACTTCAAATAGGCGCTTTAAATTCGTTGCAAATACCTAGAAGAGTCATTGCACAAAATTCTGTAAATATTCAGCTACATGTCTTCGCTGATGCCTCGCAGCTAGCCTACGGTGCGTGTATATACACAAGGTCAGAAGACAGTTCAGGATCCATTCATTGTAGACTGTTGTGTTCAAAATCACGAGTTGCCCCTTTAAAAGTTGTATCATTGCCGAGGTTAGAGTTATGTGGCGCGTTACTTGCTGCAAGGTTGGGATCTGAAGTCCTGAAAACACTATTATTTATTCCGAGTGAAGTTTATTTCTGGACAGATTCGACCATCGTGCTTTCTTGGTTGGCTGGCGAATCGGTGGAATGGAAGACGTTTGTAGGAAATAGGACATCAGAAATTCATAAACTTACGGAAAAGTATAAATGGCGTCATGTACCATCGAATTCTAATCCAGCAGATGTGCTTTCCAGGGGAATTGATCCAAACGCTCTGAAAGACTGTAACATATGGTGGGAAGGTCCTAGGTTTTTATCTCAAAATGATGAATATTTCGATAACAGGGAGATGATCAAATTGGTGAATCCGCCTGAAAGGCGCGTTGTGAAGCAAACATTTTTGGGGGCTTCTGACTGTAGTATTTTTGAGAAATTTTCCAGTTTCCCAAGGATGATGAGAGTGGTTGCTTATTGTTTTCGTTTTAAAACTAATTTGCAAAGATCTAGGCTGAAAATTAAGTTAATAAGTGGTCCACTATCTGTTGATGAACTTGAGTATTCATCCATAACTATAATTAAATTGGCCCAGGAACAATAATTTATTGTTGAAATAAAATGCCTAAAGGCAGGTAGAATGATCCCGAAAAATAGTAAGCTAAATTCCTTGACGCCCTTTTTAGGGCATGACGGAACTCTTAGAGTGGGTGGAAGATTAAAATGTTCCAATTTGAGTTTTCACGAAAAGCATCCAATTATTTTATCTAATAAACATGTTTTAACGAAGCTTATTATACTAAACGAACATTACAAATGCTTACATCAGGGACCTCAAGCTTTACTTGCTAGCTTAAGATTAAAATATTGGCCTATTACAGGAAGAAGAATAGTTAGGCATGTTTTAAGTAAATGTATCGTATGTTATAGGGTTAAGCCCAGGGATCTTAATAATATTATGGGGAACCTACCAAGGGCTAGGGTTATTCCGAGCAGACCTTTTACTAATTGTGGAATTGATTACGCGGGTCCTTTTGACATTAAGGTAAGCAAACTAAGGGGTTTTAGGACGGTTAAAGCTTACCTATGTGCGTTTGTGTGCCTGGCCACTAAGGCGGTTCACCTTGAAATTGCAAACGACCTAAGTGCACCCGGTTTTCTTAATTGTTTTAAGAGGTTTGTTGGACGTAGGGGTTTATGTTCCAATATTTATTCCGACAATGCGACAAATTTTGTTGGCAGCAATAATGAAATAAAAAATCTTTATACCTTCTTGCGTAGCACTGATACTCAGTCAGCATTTTCGGAATATTTTGCCCAGAGGAGGATACGTTGGCATTTCATTCCCCCCCGTTCGCCGCACTTTGGTGGTATATGGGAATCCGTGGTGAAATCCGCCAAATATCATATTAGAAGGGTGGTAGGCATTCAAAAATTAACATATGAGGAATTCGAAACAGTCATTGTTCAGGTGGAGCCATGCCTAAACTCGAGACCCCTTACTCCTCTCTCAGAAGATCCTGATGACCTAAATATCCTTACACCCGGCCACTTCCTAATCGGAACCTCACTTGCATCATTGCCTCAGACGGATCTTCAAGATGCAAATATGAACCGACTAAAAAGGTATGATTTGTTAACCCATATGGTTCAAGGATTTTGGCGTCAATGGAGCAAGGATTACTTGACCCAGCTGCAGCAGAAGAACAAGTGGCTTGTGGTAAATGACCACATAAAAATTGGCACTATGGTTATAGTTAAGGAGGCTAATTTACCTCCTTTGTGTTGGCGCCTCGGTAAAGTGATGTCCCTTCATCTAGGCAGTGACAATAAATGTCGTGTGGTGACAATAAAGACTTCTAAGGGTTTAATAAAGAGAGCAGTATCGGAAGTATGCGTTTTACCAATAGAGCAGAACAGTAACAGGGATTGATGCTATATTGAA
>MU184186.1:135156-156321 GCA_016904865.1 Pissodes strobi
AGTTATAAAACAAACATATATTTCTTTAACTGGAACACCCTGTATATTTTTAACTAGTTAAATTTTCTGGTCTTTCCAAAAATATATAATAAAATATATAATTTTAAAACTAGCTGAATAAACTAGTTTTTCTCCGATTGACAGCAAATATTAATTTTGCAGACACATATCAATCACCAAAGTATTACTTTTCCTGCCGTGGCAGCAAAGTGAACACTTTGCTGCCTAGGCAGCAAAATGATTAGTCTCCATGGAAACAAAACGTTTGACATAAGGTGTCAAACTATAATTATTATGGACATATAACATTTCTATAGCAACCAACCGTTCCAACAATTGCGATTTCTATCAAATTTTAATTTATCACTACAGGAAAAATAAAAAGATTGTGGGAATTGTAATAATTTGCAAATATACAATATACATATATCATTATAAACAATCGGAGAAAAAATTATATGTTCAACTCGGCAGCAAAGTAGATTGACTGCCTTAGCTGAATTCCTAGCCTCGCTACGCTCGGCTATGAACTATCAGCCGCGGCAGTCAATCTACTACTTTGCTGCCTAGTAAAACAAATAACTATTTCTCCAAATACTTTATTATAATTATCACAAGTCAGAGATAATGCACCAAGGTAGAGTTAATTGACTGGAGGTTCTTGTCTAGTCTGTTTTTAAAGATATTTTTGTTAGGTGCACTGATGGTATCATCACTCAAGGCATTCCAGGTGTAGACGACGCGATTTGTTAGAAAGTGTTTCTTATCATGCCCGAACATCTCTCTTTGTTTAATTTCATCGAGGTAAGCAATGACAACAGAAAATTTTCTAAACAAAAGAAAATGAGTTAAAAATTGTGTTTTCTGTTTTAAAAAATGGCTGAAATGGGAATATATCAGAACTTTGAAAAATATGTTAGTCTGGTACATACAAGCCAATGAACATCCGCACGACGCGACGCGACGCCTCAGAGCTATATCTTAACAGGTACACATTTTCTTAATTCAGTCCCAAATTATTTTGTATTATTTTGCTTCTTTATACTTATTATAGATATCCAGAAAGAAGACAATCTTTCTCTGATCGGTTTTCTATAGTTAAAAATAATTTAATTAATCATGGACCATTTACGCAACCAAGACCAAAAGCATACCATAAGGAAAATCAAGAAATATATGTTTTAGCCGTAGTAGAGGCAAATCCATGAACATCATGTAGGGCCATTGGAGCAGAAATTGGGGTCATTAAAAGCAGAGCCCAGCAAATTAAAAAAATTGAGTCTAGACCCTACAAAACACATATTGTTCAGATCAGAACTTACACCCTGGGGATGCCATATAAAATATACAGGGTATTCCATAAAAAAAAACATGTTTGCTTGATTAGAACGCATGGCGCAAAAAAACAAACTACGCCACTGGATTCTACGGAAAAAGTTCTATAAGAATACATTTTCAGCTATCTAGCAAGTTAAAAGACAACTGAGATATTTATGGGGGGTGTGTCAAAAGTGGTAATTGTCAAATTCACAAAAAACGTTAAGGGCTCTGGAATTTTTGTTGACTGCATATTTAGTTTCACAAAAAAAGTAGCATAGTATCGCGAAAACCGCAACTTTCTATCTTTAAAATTAAGCGAGATACCCCGTAAAAGTGTCGAAAAAAAAATGGATAACCTGTGCATTACTCGTGTGAAAGTACGCTTTCCACCTCCGAGGAAATCCGCACTCGTACTAAATAAGTCCTCGTTTGAAAACTAGTACTTTCAACACTTATTATGTAATATACTATTACAATTTACAACAACAAAGAAATAAGAAGAAGAATCAATGTCAACTCGGCCAAACAAATTTGTAAGACTTTTGGCTCGGCGAATGGCTTGTAACTTTCTAATTCAACAGAAACAAATTTTATAAGAAAAAATCATTATTTTGATACTTTGTGAGAAAACTTTAGAGAACAACTTTCCCTATTTCCATGTCTAGAAAGGTTCTATTGCTAACTCGGTAAGGCAAATTGATAAGAAACTATCTGACTTTAAGCCCTAGTGGTATCGCGTCCAAATTTTTGAACAACATGGGCACTATTGCCGGTTTTCCCTTTTTGTCTTCTGATAATATAAAAATTATTTCTTAAATTTGTGTTGGTAATTATCGAGGGGTAATTCACTTCTCGCAATACTGTCACAAATTCACTCGCAATCGCCGAAATCACTATCGCAATCATTCGCAGTCGCTTCGCAATCAACGCAATCGCTTCGCAATCATCGCAATCGCTTCGCAATCCCCCGAAATCGATTCGCAATCCACGCAATCCTTCGCAATCCATTCGCAATCGCTCATAATCCAAAAAAATTTTCGTTAAAATAGGTGATATTAAGTACCAAAGGACCGGCTACGTGCTAACTGGGTATAGTATTTGTCATAAACACGTATAAAAAATCGTTAGGTATTTTTCTCGGTATTTTTATGGTACGCGTTTGTTGACAACAATTGAATTCATTGTCGTCAATAATACAGGGTGTTATTTAAGTACGTAGCCAAACCTCAGGAAGTAATTCCTCCAGTGATTTTAAGATAAACATATTAACATATGTCCGCACTGTTTCCAAGATACAGGATGTCAAACTTAAGAAAAAAAGTTTTTTTGTAAAAATCTTAATAAGATTCTTTTGGTCGATTTTGTTCAAATTCGGCAGTAGTATTTACATTACAAGGAGCTAATTTAGCCATAATTAATTATTTTTAAGTCCATTGGCTCCACTCACTGGCAACTAAAAATACAACTTTCCTATCCCTTCTGTTATCTTTGTATCTTGCTTAGTTTTTGAGAAGAAAATCACCTTTTTTGTGCTATAGTCTAGGGACATGTAATAAGTAGTGGTGTTTATTTTTTTTCCCTAAAGAGTAATAAAGATACGAAAATAATTCAAGGGACAAAAAAGTTGTATTTTTAGTTCCTTAATCCGAAATAAATACCAAAATTAGAAAGAAGTCAACGGCGAACACTACCGTCTTTTTTCTTAAACTTGAACACTGTGTATTTTGGAAACAATGCATTTCCGGACCTATGTTTATATAAACTTTTCGTCCTAAAATCACTCAAAGAGTGAACTTTGACCGCGTACTTAGATAACACCCTGTATAATCCCTTATATACTGCTAGCTATCTGACATGAACTATACTGAACTGGCATTGAAGTGGGAAATCTATACAGGGTGAAACAAATTTGCTTCTCATCATTAGGATCTCGGAAACCATAAGAGATACGAAGTCTGTTATATGGGGGCAAAGTTGCGCAATTTAGGGGTCATCGATATGTCGTTGAGAAATTTAGAAAATTCCGACGACTTCCGGAGATATTCGTAGTAAACCGAAAAGCAGCTATTTCATTTTTATTTTTCCTGACTATTTGAAGATATAATATAACATGAATTTAACATTATTATTTGTTTATAAGATGGCAGTATCAAATTTTAATCTGACGTTTCGTGTCCGGGCCCCCATCATCAACTTCATTTCTTTAAATACGGACCTGGATTTTCTATTTCATTTTTTAGAAGCCGTTGTTCTCCCAAAACCAACGATGTCTCACACTTACTAATAAATCAACAAATCTAGATCTTTTCCATAAGAAATAATGTGTTAGGGCAATCTCGAGGGCAATCTTTTCTGACTCGATTTCACTTATGAGAATATTTGTTACCGCTATTGAACAAGTGTGATACATCGTTGGTTTTTGTAAACCAAAGGCTTCTAAAAATGAAATAAAAAATACAGGTCCGTATTTAAAAAAAAGTTGATGGTGGGGGTGCGGACACGAAACGCCAGATTTCAAATATGATACTACCGTCTTGTACAGAAGAAAAAATGGCAACAATAATGTTAAATTCATTTTATATTATCTCTTTAAATAAAGTCAGAACAAAATTAAAATAAAATAGCTGATTTTCGGTTTATTACGAATATCTTTGGAGGTAGTCGGAATTTTCTAAAATTCTCAACGGCATATCAGTGACTTTTAAATTGCCCAACTTTGTCCCGATTTAACATACTTCGTATCTCTTATGGTTTTCGAGATCCTAATGGTGAGAAAAGAATAATTTGTTTCACTCTGTATTGCAGAAAAAATAAATTTGTCGTTCCATTTAAAATTTGACATTTGGCTATGATGGTAGAGAAAAATCTGAATGAGTGGCAACACTGCCGATATCATTTTGAAATCAGGAACTTCGGATAATCCGAGGGATCTTAGTTTTGTCGCAAAAGAATTTGTGGTTTCCAAATAAAACAGGGGTTTCCAAACTTATGCCACACTCTGTATGTGTTCCACTGCTACATAAATAAATCTGACGTATATTTAGTAAGACATTAATTTTTTACTCCCACTCGACTTTCCACTGATACATCCCTGTATGAGAAATTCCAGCACCATCAGTTTTCAATTTTTGATTAAGTAAACGATATTGTTGCGAGAAAAACCTACATATCGATTTTTATAAAGATATCTGAAATACATCATTTAAACTCGGTTTTAAAGATCATAGATAAAAATTATAATATGGCCTCCAAAATATTTTTTATATGTACCGAACCGAGGTATGAACACAGAAGCGCAATGCGTAAAAATAGTTTTTATTTAATATCCTTAATATCTTAACTATGAATATGAATCCGAGTATGAATCTCGGTATGAATTCAAGATATAGAGGGTAGAGGGGCAAACGGTAAATGAGGAAGACAGACAAGATATTGACAATGAAAATAATGCATTTGAGGATTTATAAGGTATTACTGAGTTACATATTAAGGAGCAAAAAGAAACAAAAGGAAGATCGTTCTTTTCTAGGTGTTAAAGTCAACAAAGTAATGCTAGTAATGAAATCCACTCGTTTATTGGCTCTTTTCTAACAAGTTAGGAAGACTTTCAAGCGAATGAAATTTGAAACAAACAACTGAGCCTCAAAAAGCAGTGAAATAGGACACCCTGTATACCGGGTGACCGCGAGATTACTAACCAGGCGTTTTATTTAATTATACAAAAAGATATCAATACGAAATATGGGGAGCTTACCGGAAAGTCCATCAAGAAAAGAATAGGAGTAAAAGCAATAATTAATGGCTCACTTTCGATCCAACCAGAAATAATAGAAACTTTGTTATTTTAAATGAAACACCGGACAGATTTTTGCGGTATATTAACTATTAAACTACTAAAACTTTCACTTTCAGTTTACCTGTAGGGAATACGGAAATGTTTAAATTTGACACTTAACCAGCATCCACTTAAATAATTTTAGTAGCACGTCCTGTATCCGAAACTATCATAGATAGGTATAGGGAGGGTTACATGACTTAGATTTTGATGAATAGGTAAAATCGAAAATAGCAAAAATATACAGGTTGTTCCATTTAAAATACCTAACACAGTTTCCATTACGTCGGGTATGATCAGAAGTGATTAATTACTGTTTTTACGCCTACTTTTTTTCCTTATAGGCGTTCCTGTAAGCTCCCTAAATCTCAAAATATATATTTCTAATGACGTTAAAAACGCCTGGTCAGTGGTCAGTATAATCTCGAGGTCACCCGGTATACCTATATAATTTTTGAACCAAAACCAAGACCAAAACATTCAAGAGATTTCCAAAAGGCCACAAATAAGCTATTTCATTTTGATGTTACCTAAAATTATCCTGTTCACAAAGTTGTCATAAACATGAATCCATTGCCAGAACCATGTCTCTGTGCTCATTGGTTTGTTTCATAATAATTAACAAAATATAATAGATAAACTACCCTAGAACTTTTTTATTTTTTTTTTTAATTTTTAGGATAGCTTTTAATTGGGGCTCAAAATTTGAACCTGGTTGATATGTAAAATATTTTATCTCTATTGATGATTTTTGTTTAATCAAAGTCCATGTTTTAACAATTCTAATTTCTATATTTCCATATTGAAGAATATTTCTATTTTTCATAACAAACCTACCTATAGTTCCCTAAACCCGAGCGTAAAACTAAGTATACGTTTTGCAATTTGCAAGGCATTTTAAAAGAAGATGAAAACGCTTTCGCAATCTTTAGAAATCCCTCGCAATCCTTGTAAGTCTTTCGCAATCCTTTGGGAGTCTTTCGCAATCCTTGGAATTCTCTCGCAAACCTTGGAATTCTCTCGCAATCTCATACACAAACTCGCAATCTGTCGCAATCCGTCGCAATCTTTCGAAATCCCTCGCAATCTTTCGAAATCCCTCGCAATCCCTTACTTTTCGCAATCTTGTCACAAATTTTACCCTAGTGACTACCCCCTCGGTAATTATTAGTACTAGCCTGTGGACTTTTTTTTCGGAATATTTATACATTCCCTTATTTTTGGGTCGTATAACATGAACCAAAGTTTGTTTTGTCGTTTTTTTCGGAAAAATATTTTTTCCCATTTTCCAGTTACTGAAACTGTCGCCGATCTTAAAGAAATTTGGCATCATGGTAGATTTTGGGATGCTCACCACAAATCTACAGTCAATTCGATCGGGCGACCGGGCAACGTTTCGTTTTTTCCTGTTTTTTCCATCTTTTAATTAAACCAACACATTTTAAGCACTTTATCAATCACCAACTAACCCAAAGTTATTCAAATGTACTGGATTCAATAAAAGAAAGGAAAACCGTGACAAAACGGTTTCGAAATTTGAGAATGAATATCTCGAGAACGAAACGTCACGTCGCCCAGTCAAATTGACTTCAGATTTGTGATGAGCGTTCCAAAATTTACCAGAATGCCACATTAATCGTGAAAATATAGTTTTGGACTCTGAAGATGAATATCTTGAAAACGAAACGTCGCCCGATCAAATGGACTTCAGATTTGTGATGAGTATCCCAAAATCTACCTCGGCGATTCAGTAAGTAACTCGAAAATTGAAAATCTATTTTTTCAGAAATTGATCCGAAATCCTTTCAAAATCCCGAAATCCCTTAAAAATTGTTGAAATCCCTGCGATTTCCGAAATCGATGTACAAATTTTGGCGAGTGAGCCGCCCCTCGCTTGTAACTATCTATTTTATATTTCTTTCAGTACGAAATTTTAGGCAGAAACAAAATTTTATAAAAAGTTGTTCACCATAAAATCGACTATTATAAGAAATAACTCGGTAAGACACATTTCTTTTGTCGGTAAATCAGTTATACTATCAATTCTGGCAGGTTGTTGCTTAATATATTGTCCGATAAAAATATTGTGATTATACATGGTGTCAATAATTTTGATATAATGGTTCTTAGATTGTGACAATGCTTTAAAGAAGACTGAATTCAAATGACAAAATTAATTTCATATGAATTATTTAACAGAAAATCGCTAATACATTTCCTTGTATGCAAAGTACTTAAAAATATTAATTATCTCACATAAAAAATTAAAATGTCCACTTGACCAAGTTGCACTAGATTATTTTTCGTTCCTTCTTGAATGGTTGGAAAATTATTGGAAACTTCTAGAAAGATATGTGATTTTCACCAATTTCTATCAGTTCGTGATATTTCTCAAATTTTTTTAAATATTTATTACTTTTTTACGAAATTTTGAATATCCTATAAAGGCAATTTATCCGCAGCCGCAGAGGAAATCGAGGGCATGGATAACAAAATCAAACTCACCGAATAGCCTAAACAATAAATATACACTTAGCAAAAAAAATCGCAAATAAATAGTCCAAATATTATCGCAGAGTTCAAGTCTAATTATAAATCTAAAAATAAATTATGTAACCAAGGAACCGTCTTGAAACATAAAAACAATGGTGTTTGCCCAATTCGACATCGAAAACAAAACAGTTTAGATAAAGGTCAACATCGTTTACAATATGTAAAATTATGACGTATTATAATACCGGTTTTAATGAAAATAATTTTGTTGTTTTGGTTCTTATTTCTTAAGCATATGTACTACTCCGTGGCCAATGTTGAATTTCCTGTCAGGAGGGTCTTATTTGAATTCCCCAACGAAAGCTATATCAGCTTCATGTACCATGTGACCTGTATACATTGATTTCGTATGAAGAATGCACAATTAAAAATCGAGTCTTTCTCCTAATATGTACCTGCATTTTCTTCGAATTTATGCAAGATTTTATGGAATCACTACAAAATACGGATTAGCATGTAAAGGTGTCTTGAGATCCTTGGAAAGCCTATAATAAAAATGTTTATTTACTTAATAAGCTATAGAAGTTCCACCCAACGCAACTTACCTAACGTACCTCTGCAATCTGGTTTAAGTACTTTTTTTTGCGATCGTCTAAATTTTTAGTAATGTAATTTTAAACTTCTAAACCGAAAGTGCTAGAAAAATGTCTCACCGTTAAATATTTAACCCTTTTTTGAGGGTATTTAATGAAGTTACTCAATACAGGAAAATGTTCAAAAGCCGTCTTTCACGTTTCTTTTGTTCTAATCTAGAGACAAAACAAAACATAAGTAAACTAAAACAACTCAAAACACCTTTGGCATATGCCAATGACTGAAAGTAAACACTAGAACGAACATGAAGAAAGATTACTAATATATAGATGGCAGTTCAATCTTTTGGAATTATTTCAATCGATTTAATATTATTACTAAACATAGATATAAGGGTTTATTTAGAATAAGCAATTTCATGATTATGGTGCTTATATGATATAACTTATCTTTAAGTAAGCTATGTCAATTTAAGAACTATGTCTTTATGTCATTTTAAGTCCGGCACGTCCCAACTCAAAAAGATCTTGTAGTTCTTTGCAACTATAGTTGGATAAATAAAAAATATAATATTTAATACATCACTAGTATTTATTGGCTTAGAAATATTCAACTTTGATAGGTAAATTCGTTCCCCTGCTGCATCCCTCGATCTCCTTTGGTTCGGTTCCCAATCTAGTCCCCTCAATCCAAAATATAACTAAATTCAATCGCCTGCACAACATAGTACAATTTATATGAATAGTTGAGAGTCATATAACTCCTTTAAATATACTACACAGAAAAAGTATTAATAAGAGAAAATTAGCTTGCTTTAAAAAAAACTACGGTTTTGCGTTAACATATAAAAATCCATTAGAAGAAAAAACAAGCGATTTCTTTCTTGAAGAGGGATGTTTGACTATGGACTGACATTTTAATAATCTCTATAGGCACTGCAAGCCATTGATTACTAATACACCTAAAGATCGCTCAACAACAAATTAATTATTTCTAAAATAGAAGTGAAAGGGCGTAGAACCCAAGCCATAAGATGAGTTAACTGCGAAGAAGGGAATCGCCTAGATCAGACTATTGAAATCACGTGATAGACGGGCGATGCCTAATTATTTTATATTTTGAAATAGAAATTGTTGGCAACTCCTCCGCATAGATGATAACGTAACAGAAATAAACGATTTTTCATGTGACCACCAGTATGCCGCAAAAATAGAAAAATAAAATAACATAATGAAAAAAGTTATTTGATTAAGTCTTCAGAATCTAATTCCAAACCCACATGCAAAGCTTTAAGAAAAAATATTGAAACAGTGAAATTTGACATTTTAGTCCGCGGTCATGTGGTAAAATCCTTGGATTCATTGTTAATGCTAACTTGCTACGAATATTCCAGTTACACATGTATGGCTTTTTTGAAATAAAGGGGTGATTTTTATGCCTCTTACTGTACCACGGTTCAACAGATCTCTAAAAATAATTTAAGACTTCAGGTTTTATAAAGGTTCGATTAGTTAGATGTTCAGAGAGAACTGATGTGTTTTGGTGTATACGAACTGATTTTAAAATTAGAAATCTGTTTGAAATTAAAGCTTACATAAATATTCTTATGCTATTAAGAGTTGTGTACGGGGTTTCCAACGATGACTGAACAGGAGCTTATTTGTGACCTCCCCTGTATTTTTAAAGCCATGGATGAACTGTTTTTTAAAAGGAACACCCTGTATATTACTACATTTTTGGACACTCTAGAGAAACACATTTCGTGTATAATATCCTATACCTATCTTTAGGTGTTTACGAAATATTGACAGTTGCAAGTCGGCCATTTTGACACTTCGACAGGCTCTAAAATCTAAGCTGCACGAGATCAAAGAAATCGGTTTGCATATTCCTATCTTAGGTTTTCATAGGCTATCGAATGACAGTAACTTTGCATTTAAACGGAGGTTATGAAAACCTAAGATAGAAATTAAGGAGGGCTAGAGGGAAGGAGGACAAAAGCAATGTTATTGTTTTGGACATGGTTTGTCGACGGTAAATGAGCTTAAGTCCTCACCGCCAAAGGGCGTTCGTGTCTTATGTGATATGAGAAATACATGGTTTCTTATGGACGCAGTGGAAATTTTTCACTTTTTCTTTATTGGAAACCTATTATTTGATGTTATTTAACCCTTAATCACAGCTTTATTGTATAAGCTGTACAGGGTGATCCCCTATAATGTCGCCCCCCTATAACTTTTTTATTTTAAGTGTCCCAAAAAAAATAAAAGTATGGTTATGTAGGTACTGAAATAGTATATTATTTTATATGGAGGAAAAGTAACTTTTCCTCCAAATAAAATATGCTGTTTTTTCTTCAAATGTCGACAAATTAATTCAAAAACGTCTCTTTTTAATAGTAATAATTTTTATTATTAAAGATAAGTGGGTTCGCAAGGCGGCTTAGACCGGTGCGGTGTCGGTGAATAGGCTCAGTTTCTTGCTATAGTAATGTCACATAAAGCTGTCAGTGGACACTGTCAACAATAATTATTTTTTTAAAATTTCGTCTTCGATTGCGTTTTAATTCCGTATTGATAAGCAGTTATTGAGTAAGTTCGATTAAATAATAACCAATTTGTTCCTAAATTAGTGATTTTTAGAAATGCAGTCACAAATTGAGTGATAAATACAAATTTTAGTTTAATAACTCTTGAGTTGTTGACGCTTATTTTGATGTTTGTTTGTATTGTATCTATGTTGATATGACAACACTTTTACCTCCGCCGGCGGAAAAATGAAAAGTAAAGCTCCGGCGGAGGAAAAACGAAACTTCACTGCCGCCTACACAGTCGAGTAATGATGGATTTACTGACGTTTGAAGAAAAAATACTTTTTTTCTGCGTATAAAAAATATTGGAAAAATGATCAGTATACAGGGAAAACCAAAAAGTTAATTTTTTTTCAATGGAACACCCTATATATGAATTTATTTTTCGATTCCTTGTAAAATTCTAAGCATATTTTATGTATGATGTTATGCCTCTAAAGTTAGTAGTTTCACAGCTATAAACAGTTGAAAATCGGTACTTTGGCTACTTTTCACCTTGGTAGCAAGAAGATCATTAGAGATGGAGTAAAATAAATTTCACATTCCTATCTTAACTTTTCAAGAGCTATCTGACGGTACTAACTGGCAGGCAGTACCATGGGTACCAAATCTGGTACCTGGGTAGGTACCATAAGTTAGCATCATCAGATAGCTCTTGAAAAGCTAAGATAGGAATGTGAAATTCATTTTACACCATCTCTAATGATCTTCTTGCTACCAAGGTGAAAAGTATCCAAAATACCAATTTTCAACTGTTTATAGCTGGGAAACTACTAACTCTAGAGGTATAACATCATACATAAAATATGCTTAGAATTTTACGAGGAATCGAAAAATAAATTCATATATAGGGTGTTCCATTGAAAAAAATTAACTTTTTGTTTTTCCCTGTATACTGATCATTTTTCCAATATTTTTTATACGCAGAAAAAAAGTATTTTTAAGTACCTACATAACCATACTTTTAATTTTCTTGAGACACTTAAAATAAAAAAGTTAAAAGGGGGCGACATTATAGGGGATCACCCTGTACCTTAATCATCGTCGTAAAAGAAAAACATTTTATTTGTGTATGTGTCAAGCCTACCTTTTTGGAATGCGCAGCCAAGCATAAATCGTCAGCGATTTGGCTCCTTTCTCTCCTTGCCATTTAATTTTTTAGAGGTTGTAACTTAAAGTAGTTAATTTTTTTTATCAGATGTTTTTCCATACTTTTTAGAATGTTAATAATTTCGCTTAAAATAACGAGTTTAGTTCTATAGATAATTTTTTGGCATTTCTGTAAAACATTAGTAAAATATGTTATTCACTTTATTTTTCATCATTTGTATTTTTTGAACAAGAAACTAGGGTAAAATGTTTATATACAGTTTTATTTTAGGTTACCTCTAACCTATAAGAGTATTTTCAGTGAGCAAAACATTTTATTCTTAATAATAATTAATGTCTGAGAACAATTATTAGAAATTATTACTGTATTATTCACAAGCATACAGAGAGAGGATATTGATGAATATGATACAAAATTTATCATAATTTTTTTGAGATATAAAATAAAAACAATTAGCTGTATTCCCAAAATTACGCCTCTTATTTCATGATGCCAAGTACAAAACACCTTCTGCTTAGATTAACTTTTTCCGAACTCATAGTCAGTCACACAAACAAAATAAAACACAATTAATAAAAAACGCGAAGCAATCACAATTTCTCCATAAGACACCGTGTTAAAAACGTATCACATGTGATCGCAGCGCCAACTATGACGAGCCTGTGAACTATTACAAAAGTATGACCAGAAATCCGAATTTCTGCCGTTATCGATTGCTCTCCTTCCTTCTAGCCCTCCTTAATAGAAATGTGCAAACCATTTTCTTTGATCTCGTGCGGTTTAGATTTTAGAGCCTGTCAAAGGGTCAAAATGCCCAACTTTCTACTGTCAATATTTCGTCAACACCTAAGGATAGGTATAGGATATTATAAACGAAATGTGTTTACGATTTCTCTAGAGATTCCAAAAATGTAGTAATATATAGGGTGTTCCATTTAAAAAACAGTGCATCCATGGCGTAAGTTTTTTGTTTTTAGTTCAAATCTTTTTGTTTTAATTTTTGAATTTAGCAGAAAAAAATATATCGAATGGCTATTTTTTTATTTGATTTAAAAATCTATTAATAACCCCCAGTTCAGTCCTCGTTGGAACACCCTGTACAGTACTGGTTTGATTATTAGTTTAATTTTGAGAATCATTTAGATGGAAAAAAATTTGGATTACCAAAATTTATATTTTATTACCGACTATAAAGATGTTATACAGGGTGTTTCAAGAACCAAGTAAATCAGTTTTATTTATCTTAATAGAATATCCTGCATATTTATAAATATGCTGAAAGATAATTAAAAGAGGGTTTCAAAAATATCACACGATATATTTTGATTTTGCCCAGCTAGTTTTTGAGATTTTTAGATATAAAAAGTAATTTTTAAGTTTTTTATATGGTCAAGCATAGAGAATTAATATTTTCTAATTAAAAGTTATGCTTTTTTCTGATTAGTTAGTCAATGTCCTTCAAAATATTTTTGCATGACTACATAATTAAAAACCTATAATAGAGGGTGAGCCGAATTTGTTTCATATTTTTGTTAATATAAAATTAACAACAAAATATAAAATGTATTAAATTCACAACTACTCTACAAATCATTCATTTAAAAAAAAAACTCACACAAAGGGGTGTATCAGCATAAACCTAACCTTATACTTATTAAACTTTTTGATAGTTTTGAAAGATGCTTGAGAGCGAGTTCAGTTGTTTTCTTCACTTCGTAGTGTAGGAAGATTTTGATAACAATTTAAAATTGCAGTTGCTGCATTTGTTATTTATGTTAGGGTAGTTCATTGTCGGTTGCCTAATCATGTTACCGGTATTCTGGTAATAGGTCGGTACTGCAGTGAACAAGGTGCTAACCAAAGACATTTTTAGGTTAAATGTCTTTGGTGCTAACGTCAGATTCAATGTTTTTGATGTGTAAACATCTTACGCGGCGGCATGAGGGTAAATTTCGGCAAATGGGACGGAAATGTGCATGCGGATGGGGACGGAAATGTGTAAACGGCTGTGACATCATAACCATGCGCAGTGATTTTACGCGGGCTGCTCAAATATCTATGCATGTCGATATAGGATATGTTTACACATCAGTGTCTCGCTCGAGTACTAGCAGACTCGCTCATTTTTTTATATTTTTTTTGTTTAATCAATGAACCGGTAACATCTGGTTAGTATCATCCTATAGGGTAGGAGTGAAGCGACGGTGTTTTTTTATTCATATTTATCCTAATTAATAATTTATGTATGTATGACTTCGTCTCAAAACGCATTTTTCGGTAAAATTCTAACAACGCGAATGAGTTCAACATACAGACTTGTCTGTTTTTTATTAAATCCATATCCTCCTCACGACTTTTTGGAACGTTATAGCTAATTTTCGAGAAAAAATGGTATAGTAAAATGAAGTGAACGTTTTAATAAAAAAAATATGGGTTGTTTCAATCTCTTGGAATACAAACTTTGCAAAATTTTATCTTCGTTTTTCTCACGTTCTAAAAAGAATATGTATGCACCCTAGATAAATTTTGATCGAGCTTGGCCAAGATAACAGTATTGATTGGATAACTAGAAAATTCTTATGAACAACTTTAAAAAATATGGATTTTGCCTGGGAAAAGCATTACCGAAAAGCACATTCACCTGAAAGCGATGAAATTGTTTGCTGGCGACGAAAATACTTGAAAAGTATAAAGCAGTACCGCAGGGAGCAAGTGAAAATGTTTTATCTTGATGAGACGTGGTTCAAAGACGGTTATATAGTACAAAGAAAATGACAAGACGAAAATACAACCAGTGCCCGCCAAGCTTGCATGAAAGGCCTGTCAACGGGTATTAAAATGTCTTCGGGAAAAGGAAAGAGACTAATAATTCCAAACATTGGAAGAGGGATGTTAAAAAAAGGTTTGCCAAACTTTCAGTAGTGTCGGACGGGATATTACCATGAGGACATGAATTCGGATGTTTTCGAAGACCAATTAAGCCTCTTCCGACGTTGAGGTCCAGCATTCCTTCCATCGTTTTGGTGGTCTTCCTCATGTTCTCTTTCCCATTGGTTTTTTATGTTTTGCATTTTTTACCAGTCTGTTATCTGGCATTCTCTCAATGTGCTTGTTCCAGCATTTCCTTCTGTGTCTTATCCATTTTCCCACATTCTGTATCTTGCTCTGTTCCCTAAGTTCTTCGTTTCTCATCCTATCAAGTAAGGTCTTCTTTCCATGTACACTTCTTATCGTTTTCATTTCCTCCATTCTCATCATTTGCATTGTTTTCGATGTGTCTGGTCTTGTCTCTGCTCCGTACGTTAGAATGAATGGCACTGCTGTTTTGTATATCCTTATTTTACTTTCAATATTCAGATATTTGTTACACCCTATAATGTCTTGTAGACAGCCTTCGAGATGCTTTCATAGCTTGTGTTCGTACTTCATGTTGCAAATCAACTACTTTCCCCTCTATTTCTAGTTTGCAACTCACTGGCTCTTTGGATGTTACAAGGCATTTACTTTTGCTTTTATTTATAAGCATATTTAATTGTTTGACTTTTTGGTTAAAAGCGTGGAGAAGTCTCTGTAGGTCGTCTTCTGAATCAGCGATTAGTGCAGCGTCGTTAGCGTAGCAGACAGTGTTGAAATATACGTTTCCCATTTTATATCCTACTGTTCTTGGAAGTTTCTCTGTTATTTTATCTATAACCAGGTTAATATACAGGGGCCGAGGGAGTCACCTTGCCTTATTCCGCTGTTTATTTTTATGGTTTCAGAGGTGAAGTGTCTTATTCTGATGTTTGTTGTGCAGTGTTGGTTTACGTAGAAAATTAGTTGGATTAGTGGTGGGTTGACTCCCTTTTTTCTCATGATTTTGATGACGTCAGTGAGTCGAACTAGATCAAAAGCCTTGTTCACATCAACAAAGCATGGGTCTTCTTGTTCAGGTGCCTATCTGTTCCAGACGTTGGCTACCATATTGGCTAATCTAACCTTGTTTACACCTGCAGGGAATAGGTCGATGGTTGTCATGGAAAATCAAGTTCTTAGATTCTTTTAGCCACGAGATTCTTCTTCTTCCGGCGCTTCTCTTTCCTTTCACTTTCCCTTGTAATATACACTGCAAGAGATTATATCTGTTTTCATTTCGCATAATGTGACTTAGATATTGTAGTTTTCTTGTTTTAATTTCATTCATGATTTCCTTTTCCTTTGACATTCTTCTTAGGATTTCAATGTTAGTTGCATGCTCTGTCCATGATACCCTTAACATCCTTCTGAAGAGCCACATCTCGAATGCTTCGATCTTTTTCGTCATTGCTTTTGTCAGTGTCCATGATTCAATTCCGCATAATAACACGGGAAACACGTAGCAGCGTAACATTCTTCTTCTTCTGTTATGTGTTCATGGTTAGGTCTCGACTTTTAAGGACTGCTGACATTTTGATGAATACCCTGCTCTTTTCAATTCGGTATTTAATTTCTTGCGAGTGGTCCCATTGATCGTTCAGGATGGGGCCGAGATATGTGTATTTGTGGACTCTTTTAATTGTTCCACTCTCTAGTCTTAGTTGTCGGGTGGCAACGTTGTTCTTGCTAATAATCATATATTTAGGCTTATCCATGTTGATATCCAGTCCATATTGGTGGCTACTGGTTGTTAATCTATCCATTAGTTGTTTCAGGTCTTCCATATTATCGATAAATATTACTGTATCATCGGCGTATCTGATGTTTTTTAAGCGCTGTCCATTTACCAGAATTCCCTCTTGTGCATTGTCCAAAGCTTCTCTAAATATGTGTTCGGAATAAATGTTAAATAGTAGTGGCGACAATACACCCCTCTCTTACTCCGCGCAAAATGGGTAGGCACGTTTATTATATTCTCTAGATTTCTCAGCAATTTGTCTGACTATAAAAATTGCATCGATGGTTGATCTGTTTTTACCGAAGAACGGAAGCCTTGCTGTTCTTCTCGAATCTGTATTGTTTTTCCAAGTTCTTCTAGCATTAGTTTAGTGAATGACTTGAGCATGCTGTTAAGAAGGGTGATGCCACGGTAGTTCTAGGGGTTGTTTTTTTGCCGTTCTTAAATATGGGGATTGTAGTGCTCTTTTTCCATTCATTTGGGATGTTCTTCTTTTGTTAGTTCTTAAACTTCTGGTGCGAACTACGGGGCTTTGTTTGCTCTGTTGACATCAACTTTAGGCTTTCCCACCGATTACGTAGCTGCATTTAAAATATTATTTCGTAAGGTATCCCATTGTTGGTCTATGTTATTTTCTTTAATGATTGGGTTTTGTTGGATTTTTTCTTCTAGCCGGTTCCTATATAATTGTTGTTTGCTTTGATCTTCGAGTGATTCTATATTGATGGTATGGTTAGTCTAAGCTTGCATACTACCAGTTTGTGGTCATTGCCAACATTAGCTGCATTGAGTGTTCTTACGTTCAATATCATATGTGGTGTAATTGCTCTGTTTGTTATAAAGTAATCGATAACTTAGTGTTGATATCGTGTATTCTACCAGGTGTACTTATACTTATTGCCGTGGTCAAAGAAGCTGTTATTAATTCTGAGTGAGTTTGTTGCACAGAAGCTTTTTAAAAGGTCGCCATTGTCATTTACCTAGTCTTCATTAAATGTCTGTGTTATGCCGGTGAGATTTTCGTTTTCCAACTCTGGCGTTGAGGTCTCCTATTTTGGTGAAATAATAACATTTGTTCCGGCTGATTCGGTGGTGGTTATGGATAACGCAAGCTATCATTCACGGAACATAGATAAGATATCATTGATATTGAGTTTGAACCCAATTTGATAAATATAGAACTAATAAAGAACTACTAGCCATAGCAAATTTAGATAAAAATCGCTTTTTGGAAGATATAGCAGAAAAATATAATGTAATTGTGCTGCGCTTACCGCCATATCATTGCGAACTAAATCCTATAGAACTTATACGGGCGCAAGTGAAAGGATTTGTAGCAAGACAAAACACGACATTTAAAATGAAACATGTTAAGCTACTCTTCGATCAAGCCATTAAGGAAGTGACACCAGAGAACTGGCGAAAAGCAGTCCAGCATGTGATTAACTTGACAACATGATCGATCAGACGGTCGACCCTTTAATTATAATGTTAAGAGGTGATGACAGTTCCTCAGATGATTATAATTTAATTATTGTATAATAATGTATAATAATTATTATTTTATCTATGTATATTACATACATATTATACATAATTTTTATTTTGTTAAAATAAAATTTCATTAAATTTAAATTCTTTCTACAAGTATCCCACTTGCACGCCGCTTTTGGCGTACCATTTGCAGTGTTTATGAATGGATAACAGTAGGCAAAACGCATAAATTGACCCAAAACCGGGTGGTACTAACTGAACTTCATGAAAAGAAAGAATTTTGCAATGAAACCAATGCCAAACTATGGAAATGGAATAAATTATTGGTAAGTCACCCGGTAATCCTTTTTCATACCTAATGAGGGTTTATTACTCTATACATTTCTGAAACAGACTATAGTTACAAACTAGTATCTTACTGATATCTTAATGACACTAGAAGTTTTCAAAATGTAGTCACAGATACAAAGTATTTATTTACTGTGGCTTAGCAATGTCAGTAGTTTTACTTGTTACATGTTAGCACTAGGTTGATCAAAACCCTTTCTGACGAGTGTGAAATAAATAGGCAACATAAACTGAATGAACTTAAACTTAACAGTAGAAGCAATATTAGCGCCTTAAATGCGTAACTTTTTTGAAATCAGACCGTAACCGCTCTAAATTAGCACCGCTTAATAAGCCAGTTATTTGCGCCTAGTACTGTAGTTTTGTAAAAATGTTTATAGATCCCAGCGATAATACTAGTGGTCATATAACAAATTTCAAAATCGTTTTTTGGGTTATCACACATGCAAAGGATATTACAATTTTTCTTCATCAAAATTAACAGGAATATTTCGCGCCAATATTAATGAGGGCACTGCATGTGAGGGCTATAAGCCTACGTACACATCATGTGTATTAGCGCTACTTGATAAACAATAAACTTATGTAAATAATAAGTTTGCACACCTAATGCATTGTATTAAGATTGAGCGATCTATGGGTAAATTAATTAATAAATCAAATCATCTCGCCTAGAGATATTAGTGACTTAGTAAACGGAAGTAGAGAGCTAAACCACTTGCATTGCACAACATATATAAAGAAAGTATGTAACGTTATGCCAAGTGACTCGAGGCTGCTTAATTGTGGAGGTGCAAACGTCCCTCTTCGGTAGATATAAAAAAATTAACAAAATTAAACTACACAAATTCACTCCGAGCATAAAAGATAATAAGGTGTTTAAAAATGCCATCAGTTTGGGAAAAGTTAACTACAAACATTTGCAGAGAAAGATCCAACAAGTGTGATGAATATAGTGGTGGGAATTTCGGAAGGGTGGAAATCGGAGTAAATGTTCTCGGAAATAAAAAAGGGATAGTATAGGAAGAGGAAATACTTGACCTTCACAGCCATCGGAGATAATAGGAAATAATTGGTACTTTATAAGGGGCCAATAATCATCAGATGTATTTAGTGTCCAAATTAACTATTAACCATTAGCAAGTAAATTTAGAAATAAAACAAACTTGTAAGGCAGATAATGACGATATTTAGTAACATACAGAAAAGCAGTGGCGTAGCCATGTGGGGGCTATTGAAGCGATAGCCCCTATTGATCAGCACCCTCGCGGTGCCCATATATACATAATGAAAACGAAAAGAAAAGTTCTTTTTATAACACTTTGCACCTGTGCCACTTTTTCGAAAATTATACCTATATCTGAAATATAAATTAGGTTTCCAATGTATTAAAATAACTTATTACCATTGTGCCCTTTTGGTCCACTTGTCTAATTATACTTTTTAAATAAATACAACATTGTCAATCTATGAGCTCTTTTTTAACTTTTTGAGATGTACAGTCTTTTATGTAAATCGTCAAGATTTTGTATTTTATAAGAAATGTTTTTTAAAAACTGAATAAAATATTGACATATATCTTGACAGGGACAGGCGCGTATACAAGGTATAATTACATAGTGTATCCCAAATTCATAATATGTCAAAAACGTTAATTTTGATCAAATTGTAAATGTATAAACACAAAATTTCGCTTGCTGTCCAATTTTTCCCCATGACCCCCTATACGTCACAGCCCCGCCCTAAAAAATTCGTCATTGTGCCCTTTTGGTCCGCCTGCCCCTTCCACCACCAAAACCTGGCTACGCCACTGCAGGCACGCTCGTTTTACTGAATTGCATTCTTTTTTAAATGGAGGTTATATTAGTAGTGAGACCCTTATCTAATTATATATTTTTAAATAAATACAACCTTGTCAACCTATGAGCTTTTTAAAACTTGTGATGTGTTTTATGTAAATCGCCAGGATTCTGTATTTTATAAGAAATAAAAATTCGCTTTCCCTCATAACCTCCTATACGTCACAGCCCCGCCCTAATAAATTCGCCACTGTGCCCTTTTGATCCACCTGCCCCTCCCAACACCAAAACCTGGCTACGCCACTGTAGGCAGGAACATTCTACTGAATGTTTTTTTTTTAATTAAGGTTCTATGAGTGACTCTTGTCTAATTATATTTTTTAAATAAATGCAACCTTGTCAAGCTATGAGCTTTTTTTAAACTTTTTGAGATGTGCAGTTTTATTTATATGTAAATAGCAAGGATTTTGTAATTTTTAAAGAAATGTTATTTAAAAACTGAATAAAACACTACCTTGATTTCAAAAAGTCTATAGAATGACATATTTCAATACTGGGCGTTTTAAAATCTTAAGTTTCGTTTAAATATTTTGAACCAATCAATTCTAGTTAGTTTTAAACGGTCTTAAACAATTAGATTCTTTCAAAATTTTGAAAAAATAAATCACGTTTTCCTTATGTTTAACAAATTTTATAATACTCTGGCCAGGTTTAACCAGACATGTTTAAAGCTTAAACTCACCTCAGTTAAAATGTGTAGCATTCAAATTGATTGCCTTTTTGACAACAATTCCTTTCTCGATGGTGACAGTAGTATTCTCATAACTACTGTTTGCTTCAAGGTACCTCTTCTGAGTCACTCATATTAAAAATGTTTTATATTGCGCTGTATATTATCTCAAGATTCTCAAGTGCGAAGTATAGTAAAAATATTATCCCCAGCAGAAT
>MU184186.1:156331-218744 GCA_016904865.1 Pissodes strobi
CCTACTCGATTTTAATAATTACTAGGATAGAAGAATACCATAAATACAATTTGTACTATTTTGATTATAAGTCAGTAAAATAACTGAACATCAGATGGCTAACCATTTGTTTATTCATGAAATATATACTGTACACACCCAACGAAAACTTTTCACCTTGATTTCCGTATTTAAAATGAAAATCTGGAAAAGAGTTCGGACCCGGAAATGAGGGGAATACCTTTAAAAGTGAGACATCACTGAATCGTTTTGACAGGGGTGAGCTTCATCCCTAAAATTGGAAAGGTAAGTCTCTTTATTTCTATTTTTTTTTCTGCAAAAAGGTAAATACGAAAAAAGACCACTTACTTTACAGATCAGTTTATTAAATGCTGGAAATGGTTCCCATTTACCTATATGCAGTAAAACAAATTGTGTTCAAAGCGTTGTCTTACGTTACGTAACATTTTCGGTGTAACTTGGTGGCATTCAAAATTTAAACGGTTTCGCAACAAATCCTCAAATCATTCGGGCTGGGTAGCATACATTTTAAATTTCAGATGACCTCAGAGAAAAACGTCCATTAGGGCAAAGCAACTTTGGTGGCCACTTAATCTGACCCCTTCGTTCAATTCAGTTTTGGGGACAGTTTTCATCTAAAAATTGGCGCATGGTCTTCTTCAATTTATATAATTTATATGAACGCTGGATGAACAGCATTCTCCAATAATTTATTTATTTATTTAAACAAACAATATACTAAGTAACAATATAAACCTTCCAAATGGTACACTAAAAAATCCATTCAACTAAAACAATGCAGTGCAAATGATATAAACATTAAAGAGGACAATTGCGCAACAATACAGTAGTCACAAAATAGAAAACGAACAAAACACAGAAAGTAACACTAAACTGAACCATATATGATGAATCGCTTCAACTTTGGCAAAGAAATATTAACGCTCTAGCGCGAACATGGAAAAGAAAAATCTCACTTTTTCCGTCGAGTGTGCTATGAATGGTCATGGAAACCGAAGATAAATAAATGACAGTCGTGCGTTTGTTACAGTTTGTTGCTGGCACTCCTGTTCTAAATATGTCCGAAGCCCGACTATAATATGTCAAAACTGACAGCCATTTGCAAATTTCAGAATAAGTATAGAGAAAAATGTGGATTTAATTTTAAAAAATGCGGCTGTAGAAAAAGTTCTGTGTGTTTTTCGAGCGCAAAGTAAGATTGCCGTTTTCGAAAGATTGCATTCTTTCTCAAGCGGCAATCCGTTACTTTGCGCTCTAAATACACAAATAACTATTTCAGATTGGTGAAGTGACATTGCTATTTCGTAATGGATAAAGGAAGCATTTTACCGACCGATTCCAGACATCCGGTCTACTCTGGACGCGCTCACCTGATCTCACTGAGTTATTAACGTTTAGTGTAGTAGTCCAAAAATGTTCGATTGTTTGGAAGATAATTTCGTGCGTGCGGACTAAAAAATGGACATCAATTTGCCACCATACTAAAAACCGGGAATTGTGGCATTATCTTGCCATCGGCATATTCCACGAATTTTGAAACTAAAGTTAAAATAATATGCTTTAGTGCATACTTTTATGATAACCACAAGTCGTCATATTGAATTTGATTTCTCATTTTCCTCTAGAAAACGAACAAATGATTGCCCTGAAGCCAGGGAGGAGTGTAATACCTAACTACACTACCCCAATTGTTATTTGTAGCTTATAACAAATACGTAGGTCTTTTACAGAACGGCACTGGCGCAATACATAAAGCTCAAATTTAGACCTCAAAATATATATATATCGCTTGTCATATAATCTAAACTCTAAATATTAAAGAACATCAAGGTTACATAAACATAAAAATCAGGCTCCTAGAGTTGCCCCAGACACCTAAAGTTATTCAACACAATCTTAATTTCAAATCCACCTTATACTCATATGATTTTATTTTCTTACATTATAATTTCTACGTGGCGAAAACAAATCGACCTTTTCTATTTAACAATAGGTTATTGTGAGAAAATCAAAAACAGGAAAGGATGAGAATAAAATTTCAAGGAAATTTGACGGGAAAGTCGGGGTGACTGGCATACCAATTATAATAGGAAGAGTTTGTAGCTAGTATTTTAAATATAAATATATGGGAAGCTGTCAAGAACTACTACGTAGTTGAAAACAGTATCAATATCACTAGATGGATAGCAATTAAATTAAGCCATTTTTATGGTTATAGTCTATAAGAAAATTTACGATTTCAAACCTATAGTTAAATTTAGGATAAAATATTTGAACTCAAAATTAAAAATCAGAATCAAATAGTTTTTAAAGCAAAAATGTGTTTACTTTTTGAAAAACCGGATCATAGTGTAAAACACAAGACCTGAAATGCTGTTATTTTTGTATATTTAGCCACCAAAGTCTCCTAAAAACATTAAAAAATGGTAGATTGATTATTATGTTCCCTCATGTTCTCAGCTAAATAACTCAGAAACAGTTTGCAATTACTTAGCCTGGAGGCCTCTCATGGGGATAGGCTTGGCCGATCTTCTCATTACGTTCTGGCTCGCCTTTTGGACTAAAAATGCAATAACACAGAAACAAACAGTTATTTCCGATTTATTAGGTGATATTTAGAATCTTTTAGCTGAAAACGTGAGGACATTCCATTATATTTATACTTTTAGAAAACTTTAATGGACACCCAAAAGTAACAATACTTCAGAATTTACACTAGGGTTTTTCATACTGAGAACGAATATATAGTTGTAAACGCGCTGTAACTTCTAATTTTGGAATTATTGTACGTCATACCAAACTGAAATCTGGATTACAAACTTTAACTACCATTCAAAAAAAACATGTTGAATATTTTTATGTAGTTTCCTTATGATCCACAAGGTGTATATATACTTAGATACTGTGTGGGTTAGGATAGATCCTACTTAATTTAACACAGATTGTTACGAATAAAACTTTATTATCTTGTTAATTTGTTACCTACTCCGTGGATTTTTTTAAGATCGATGAATGGAAAGAAAAATCTAACTTAACAAAACAGTACAAAAATATGATTTAAGATTTTAATGTAAATTTAGAGTATTATTCTTGTAGATTCATACTCACAAGATTTTCTTTTTGCTAAAGTCGGAACTAGGTCGAAACCCAGAGAAAGCACACCATAAATATTATCAATATTTCAATTATTTCTGATAAATATAGTAAACTTGGAAATATTTTAATCATCATGAAGGTGTGTCCAATATTCGATAACCCTCATACAAACTTTCATATTTTAGAAACCAAGAGAAAAATTGTTAACATAAATGTTTAACTAATTCATACACCATAATAAGAGCAAAATATATTGTTTGATATGCTTTCATTTCAGATATTCACTCTTCAAACTGGGAGGGCAGGTTTTCAAATAAGAAACATAAAGATTAGTGGTGATAAGAACATAATAATATTTGTTCTACGGCATTGCAATGTGTTTGCTATTAATAGCATTACATCAATTCTAAGCCAATTGAAAAACATGATAAGAATATGTTTTTTAAGGACCCTGTTCAAATATATCTGTTTTGCTAATATGTATAGTATTTCGTCACATTATAAAGTTTATTACGTAGATAAATGAATATTTGGAGATTGATCTTTCTCTATCCGAACCTATATAGTGAACCTGAAAAGTACGCAAACATTGTATTTTATTAGCAATTTGATATATTTTTCTTTCTATGGAAAACTTAGTGTCTCTGTTGAGACACAACTAAGATTCCTAGTGCATACCTACCTACAGGGTTGCGCGCTTCTCAGTCTTGCCTCCGTGCCACAAATATTGAAAAACGCAATTTTCTTGATATTTTGGAAGAAATGTTTGATTTGATTTTGTTTTATATAAACTAACCCTTCGATAAACCCCCTATTCAAATATTACAAAATTTCAAATACGAATTGAAATATTATTAGTGGCATAAAATCGAAAACAATAATAATTCAGATACTTTTCCAGCTTTCAACTGTCCTCTTATATAAAACAAAGACCGAATATCATAAGAATTGTCCAAAGATTTTCGAATATACCATAAAAATCAATTGAGTAGATAAATCAGAAAGATATGTTAATTTTTTTGTAGGGTTCCAGGGATCTTTTCAGCAAACCCAGTGATGTATTATTTGATATATTTATTTTCATAAGAAAGTAAAATATTCTCAAAAACATAGGTTATCCCTCATAAAAGTGTTATTGAAAGGCTAATACTCGTAAAAATAAACATATCAAACCAACTGAGTTGACCAAAAAACTGAAATATACAACTTTGTCTTAAATATGTTACTTACTTGATACCCAATTGTTTACTTGAGGACATATTCAAAATTTCTGGAATCTTATGGAAACAAATAAAAAAATAACAGATCGAAAATTTCCTGTATTCCATAATTTGGATCGCCCAGATCAACCTATTTATAAAGATAAAGTAAGTACCTATGGAAGATATAGGTAAACTACATTTTTTTTATTCGTTGTAAAATAATTATTGGCCATGCAGAGTCTGGAATATATTTATATTTATTCAATGCCACCAGTACAACTTACAGTCATAAATAGGCATATAAAAAAGCTAAATTAAAACTAACATTAATATATTATTAATATAATAAAAAGTTATAATTAAAACGAAATATGTTTTACTTGAGTACTATTGGGCACTCTAAAGTCAAAACTCATGCATATGCCAAATAATGCATAATGTGCAATCAAGGATGATTTTACTTGAACACAACTATCTACCCAACTAAAAAAAATATCTCATAAGTTACTTGAAATAGGTGTTACTGATAGAATATTTAGAATCGTCTGGTTTAGCGTTTAGCTCTGAAAATGTAAACAATCTGTCAATAAGTCTGACAAAAATAAGTGACATAATGTAACGAGGGGGTAAGCGTTGCGCGAATCTGATGCATTTCTGTAAAGTCTGTTTAATCCATATAATCTTTGTGTGGTCCATGTAATTTTTGTCTAGTCAGTGCAATCTCTGGTGTGGTCTATGTAATCTCCGTTAATATATGTAATTTTTGTGTAGTTTCATGTGTTCTGTTCTGTAAAAGTAGTAATTTTATAATAAACAAATTACATATCAAGTTTTAACCGCAACCAAGATGTTACCAAGTTGTTACCACATATTTTAAATTGTAACTGGCACACTTTCCTACCACAGGTTAGTGTACCTACTAAATATGTTGATTTAGTTATAAAGTCATTGAACACCTCTCTCTCGGTGCAGCACCTATTATAATGTTAAACGATTACTTTTTACAAAACAGGCCTCATAATATGTACAGCTCACGCAAGATAGCTTGAGGAGCCCTGGCCTTTAATGACATGAAATGTCATAGCTATTCGCCATACGCGAAAAATTATCCTCTTGTTTCAATTTGTCATATAGGGGATAGCCATTGCTTTTGATAAATCTAATTTGTTCTTGGGTCAAAGAATTCAGCTCATGGGGCCGCAAATGACAGATGTTATATTGGCAAATGTCAAGCTTCATAGTTAATATAGGTCCGCGTGACAAATTAATAGTTGCCCTTTTGCCAAATGGCAAAGGGGACAAATGGCATAACCTAAAATTTAAATAGCCCACGTGGTTGAAAAATGACAGATAACGGATACCATATGTCTAACTTAACAGATTACATAACCCAAAGTTGAAGTAGCCCACGTAGGCGAAAATTAACAAATACGGGTGTCAAATGTTAAATTGACAGGTGACCGATGCCACGTTAAATATGACGTCTACATGGACGCAATATGGGGTTTGGAATAATATCTACTACTCGACGACAAAGCTGTCACTTTTATGTGCTGCAAGGATTTAGAAAATAAAAAATAAAGAAGTATGTAAAGTTATAGTTTGGGTTATTGACCGCGGTCAATTGACCATCCCCAACACTAATTATAAGGGCTTTTTTTACACCAAAATTACAGTTTTTAACTAGGCATTCAATAAATAATGTGATATGAACTATTATGTCATGCTGAAACTGAAATGAACTTTTAAGTGGAAAAAAACAATTAACCTCAATTTAATGCATTGTTATCCTTAAAATCGAGCTTAAAATACTAGATTTACTGGAATAAGCATATTTCTTAATTTTCTTTTAGTTATGTATCAGTGGTCTTGGCCAGTACTAATAAAGAATCCCTAAGCTTTATTGCTTCAGAGTGTGCTCAACTTACGCAAAGGTTTAGCTTATATAACTCACTTCCTTTAAATCTGTCCAAAACTGAATGTCTTTTGTTTAGTAATAAACCCCTTGATTATATTATAGCATCTTGGTACAGTCAAACCCAGGATTTTTAAAGCAATCGAACTCAGTAAAGTTTTTGGGGGTACGAATAGAAGCCCAGTTAACTTGGAAAGAGCAAATTGACAGCATTAATAAAAGACTGAGCACTTTTAACTTCGCTTTGTGGAAGCTCAGATCACATGTAAATCACATTACCATGCTAATGTAAATTCTGTTTTATCTTATGGCATTGTTACTTGGGGAGGAAGCAATAAAATTAATGAAGTTCTTTTGACCCAGAAAAGAATTATTAGAACAATAACATATAAAAAAATAACTTTTTTCTTCAAACGTCAGTAAATCCATCATTACTCGACTGTGTAGACAACTCAAGGGTTATTAAACTAAAATTTGTATTTATCACTCAATTTGTGACTGCATTTCCAAAAATCACTAATTTAGGAACAAATTGGTTATTATTTAATCGAACTTACTCAATAACTGCTTATCAATACGGAATTAAAACACAATCGAAGATGAAATTTAAAAAAAAAAATTATTGTTGACAGTGTCCACTGACAGCTTTATGTGACATTACTATAGCAACAAACTGAGCCTATTCACCGACACCGCACCGGTCTAAGCCGCCTTGCGAACCCACTTATCTTTAATAATAATTATTATTACTATTAAAAAGAGACGTTTTTGCATTAATTTGTCGACATTTGAAGAAAAAACAGCATATTTTATTTGGAGGAAAAGTTACTTTTCCTCCATATAAAATAATATACTATTTCGTGTAGAAACTTATTCAAGGAACTAAAGATATTGAAAGTTATATCAGCATTTATTCTACAGAGTGCGATTTATGTTAAAAACAATTTAAGTACATATCTATCTTCAGATGATGTCGAGGATGATGTGTATAAAGAACATGTATTAAGATCAGGAGATACAGTTCATGTGCCTCAACATAGATTATCCCATACAGCAAATAGTTGTTATGTGTTGCCTATAAAAATTTATAATCATGTACCTTCTAATATTAAGAATGTTAAGTCTATGACTCTTTTTAGATCTAAACTAAAAGCTCTATTGCTCCAGCATTCCTTTTATTCACTGTCTGAATTTTTTGAATGTAATTTTAGCATGTGTCCGAGTGTGTAGTTTTCTTTTTTAAAACCTTCTCTGGCTGTTGGATAACCATTTTTTAATTAGGATGTAGTATTTAAGCTAGTTATAGGTACAAAAGTTTTAATAACTTTTATGACTTTAATGATAATTTATAGTTTTAATGTAATTTTTCTTTTCTACTGTAATAATGTGACGAAACTAATGTCTATTGCTTGATTGTACCATATAGTGAATGTTGAATAAACAAAATAAGTAAATAAATAAATAAAATTTAAATTCTACTGGTTTATTGGAATAAGCATATTTCTTAATTTTCTTTTAGTAATCCATTCCGGCAGTAACACTTCGTTATATGTGTCAACTTGCCATACTCAACAAAATATAACTAAATGAGATGCTGTGTAACAGTGAGTTGTAGATCACTAAACCCTGAATTCAGTCTGCAAAATCACTGTACAATTTTTGTACATACTATGTAATCTTTGTGAAATCTATGTATTCCGTGTAACCTTAAAACCTTGTGAAATCTTGTGTACTAATATTGATCAGCGGTTGGGTATCTTACCTTACTAGCCAATAAAATACTTAAAAGTCTCATATAAAAAATCTGTGAAAACTTATGTATTCTGTGCAATCTTATGACTTTGTGTAATCTGTAAACAAATATTGACGGTTCGCCCATTGTAATGTAATTTCTGCATTATTTTATTTAACTTACTAATTCTAAGTACTTCAAATCTTTCATTTAAAAACTTACATTGGTAGGTATATTAATCTTATGATACCTAATTGAAATACATAATCCAAAAATACTTTTCAAAGTAAACTGTCAAAAAAAAAGTATTTCCATTGTAAGTATCATATAGATAATATTTTTTACCTATGACTTACATGAACTAATTTTTTAAATAATCCATTTGATATCTGTCAAAACCAGAATTTTTAACGTCAACTTTTTCATTTGTAATTAGAATTACCTAGTTAATTTTTTATTTACATGGTCGTAGATGAAATGTACATTGCACATGCACTATGACATACTACTGCACTCACAGCAATATTTCCCTTGTGGTTATAATAATACACATACTGTACTTCTAATGTAAATGCCTATTATGTTAATTTGAATAAACAATGATATATTCCAGACCTGAAATGTACCAACATATTTATTATTTTACAGTAAAAATCTGTATGTGTGTTGTTTCATAAAATCTCAAATAAAATACAGTACCTACCTATGCACTTGAAGCCAGATATGAAATATAATTTCTAAATAGTTCTCACATACTTAATTCAAATAAATTAACATCAAATCATTGACAAACTAATGTAAAAAGAGATCAAACAAATATTCAAGAAAGCAAAGGTAAAAATCACAGACTTACCGATAGTTATAAATAAGTTCATCTGAATTCTTCTTCTTCTGTACAGAGGTAAAGCAGTACCCATCTGTCTCACATGTATAGTTCCCAGCCTTACACAGCTCACATTTACATTTTAGTGACCACACTTCTAAAAAGGTGTTAATTTGACATTTTAAATGCAATAATAATTAGTGGGCAGATCTCACAAAAAAAAATTGCATTTTCAATTTGTGATAAGTATCTAAGTAAGTATCCCTAATGAAGCATGATGTCAATATTTATAATTTTCTAAAGGAGTAAGTAACTAAGTAAAGGAAGTGATAGTAACAGTGTTTTCCTTGAACAATTTTATCTCCAACAAAAATGATTTACAACTAAAAAACATAGTTTCAAGGCTTTAAAAACCAGCGAGGGTAAAATGTTCCCGACCTAATAATGGGTACACTACACTCTCATAGTTCTAGCTCTAAATATGGTTAATTTGTGGTTCCACATCAATCTTAGATTTTAGTTCCCCTATTTAAATGGTCCTCACCTGATGACTCAATAGTTTTTGATGGCTTATCTAATTTAAACCACATTTTGATGCTGTGGTTTAAACCTTGAGATAGGTCAATAATAAATACAGGTATAATATTCATCCAGGAATTCAACAAGAATTGTTTGTAAGGACACTCAAAAAAATCAATTATGTATAATCGGCTGATTCATGAAATACAGGCATAATTACTAAACCAAAAAGGCTGCACATAATTGGGCAAGAAAAAAAATAATAACATTATTAACTTACCATTAAACTGCAAGCAAAGAAAAAATAGGAACACATTACAAATAGTCAGATAACTTCGTGACATCTTGTGTCTAGATAAAGTTTTCACAGAAATTAAAAGTTTCTCCAAATTCCTCAAGATTTCGATGCGAAAAAAAATGTGTTTTCAAAGGAGGAAACAAACATTTTTCTCCATGCCACAGAAACCGAATTTTCCAACGTTTTTTCACGCACTTCGTGTTATTAATCAGTGTAACACACAGAATTTATAAAAACAATAATAGAATTTAACCGGATCTGCATGTTTGTAAACCAAAATAATTATTAACAATAAAAATCATTAAAAAAACTTTCAACTTCTTCATTGGAAAACGTCATCCATGACAGTAAAATGATTTCTGGCTAATGGTACATTTTTTCTTTAGAGGGCGCTTACGTCAATTTCTTTGGCAAAGGCGGAGTATTTAAAACCGAAAACAAAATTAAAGGTGTAGGTCACTTTATATGCCTCTAAAAATTAGGCAGCCGCAAATTAAGCAAATAATATAAATTTCATTCAATCAAATTTCAATAAAGCTTAAATTTTTGTTCAATGCTATATTTCCGAAAATATATTTCTGAAAATTTCTTTTTCGACCTGAAAAGCCACACGTTACGTCACATGTCAAATTCAAACCTAACCTCACAAACTGTTGTTTTCCTTTTGTTCACGTACTAAAATTTGATTTTGCGCATTTTTGTGATGTGTTTTGTGTTTGTGTTCGTGGACGGTCAAAAACCTATCGTGTTTTTATAAAATAAAATAATTTTCATGCCTTAATAATGGAGGAAAAGAACGTTCATAAGCCAGTTTTGTGGAACAGATCTTCCAGTGTTCAAAATCCGAGAGAACCAAAACGTAACGACTCATCAAAGTCGTCAAATCTGGTGAGTCGAGAATGTGGCCCTTCTACAGAAATTACAAGTACAAGTACAGTTTTGAGAGCGGATGCTCCTGAATTTATACCAACTTGGTTAAAATCATCCACAAGTGACATTGAGGGTCAGATCCAGAGAGTCCATATCTCTGTTGATGATGAACCTCACTATCCACCAAAGCATAGTGCACAGAGCAGACTGGCTAAAGTAAAGAATTCCGGTCAAAGCAGTGAGGTAAATCTGTTACATATAGTATTTATATTTAATTTATATAATTAGGCTGCATGTACGAACATTCAATTTATTTATTTATTTTTTGGTAAATACAAATTGTCTTTTTTGTTTGCTGATAGCCTCTAAATATTTTGCTGGATTTCTAGAAATAGCAATTATCAAAGATCTTTTTTTAGCAGAGTAGTTCGAGTTTCTGTTATTCCAACCCACCTGAGCTAACCAATGGGTACTATGAAAAAGACTCCACAGATATGATAAGATTAAAACAGATCATTTCTTCTCTAATAAAATATCCAGGACAATTTGATGATCTGCTAATGGTTTTTATGGAAACCATCTATCCATATTTTAGTGACATTTTTGCTATGTCAGAGATTGCACAGCTATTAGTAGGCCAGGTAAGATATATAAAAGGAAGGATCTCAGATTTTGCAAATTACATATCCCAATTTTAAGTTACTAGGGATTTGTAAATATAAATTATAAGAAAATGCTTTATTGTCTCCAACGAAATTCATTAGCAAAGCTGAAAAAAAGAAAGAAACCCATGTGGTCTAGTTCCCAAAACTTACTGTCAATCATTGTAAACGTATGTAAGTACTTCCAGCCTATTCCTACACACAAATTAATAATTAAAATTACATGTATCAAAATCATAACTAGTACACAGACAAGATCACATAAAAACACAGTTTTAAAAACCTAACAGTACAGGGTGATCTATATAACTCTTTAAATAGAAATATCTCCATTTATTTATTTATTCAATACAGTGCCTACCGTAATGCGATTTATAGATACCACCTATCCTAACTACAACCATACTAGACAAAAGTATGCACTTACATAACTTCCGAAGATTCCTTCGAGCCTTAGCAGCAAGTAACTTTTGCTCTACGTACAATTTTATTTATTTATTTATTTGTTAATCAACGTATCAACATTTCTAGTAATTAGTAAATAATTGTTACATTTACACTAACCCGAGGGGCGGCTCACTCCCGAAATCGCTGTACATTTTCTTCCGAAATCCCGCGAAATCCTTTCGAAATCATTTCGAAATCCTTCCGAAATCGCGAAATCCATCGGAAATCGATTAGAAATCCCGAAATCACATCCGAAATCCTTTCGAAATCTCGAAATCACATCCGAAATCCTTTCGAAATCCCGAAATCCTATTCGAAATCCAAATGGATTTCTCGAAATCCATAGTGGTATCGCGTCGAAATTCTTGAACAACATTTTTTGCTTTTTGTCTTCTGATAATATAAACATGATTTCTTAATTTTTTGTTGTTATAAATATTGGTATTAGCGTGTGGACAGTTTTTTCGGATATTTTTTGCATACCCGCTATTTTTGGGTCGTAGAACATGAATCCAATGTTTCCTTGTTGGTTTTTCCGGAAAAATAGATTTTAAATTTTCCGCTACTAAAATTATCGCCGATCTTGTCGAAATTGGGCATCTTGGTAAATTTTGGGATGCTCATCACGAATCTGGTCAGTTCGATCGGGTAACGTTTCGTTCTCGAGATATTCATCCTCAAATTTGAAAACCATTTTTTTCCTAATTTTCCCTTGTCTTAATTAAAATCCGACACACTTTAAGCACTTTATCAATTATTTAAACGTATAAAGTGATTCAAATATGTTGGTTAAAAAAAGGGAAAACCGTGACAAAACGGTTTTGAACTTTGAGGATGAATATCTCGAGAACGAAACGTCGCCCAATCGAATTGACTTCATATTTGTGATGAGAGTTCCGAAATCTGCCAGAATTTCATATTATTGTTTTGAACTCTGAATTTCATAATATTGTTTTGAACTCTGAAGATGAATCGCTTGAAAACCAAACATCGCCCGATCGAATTGACTGATGCAGATTCGTGATGAGCATCCCAAAATCTACCAATTTTCGAAGATCGCCGATAGTTTTAGTAACTGCAAAATTGAAATTTTATTTTCAATATTATGTATATATTGTTTGGAGGTAAGTAAGTGTGAATAAGTAATATAAAGCAGGCGCGGCTTCTCAATAAGGCCATTTGGTCAATGACCCACCTAATTTTCAGTTGATAGTTATTTTTAAAAAAGTGCCATACGAAAACTCCTCAATTTGTCCGGTTGATGCTGGATGCCCGGCCGTATTTTAAATTCACCTTATGGCTTTTTACGGCAATTAGAGAACCGAAACAGACAGAGCGCTTAGATACGTGCTTTCTAAGTAGTTAAAAAGAGACACATAGTTGATGAAATTGTCGACGGCCGGCCAATGGTAGTGCTTTTGGCGCTCGCAGGTTCACATGCTGCCTGACCTTTATGAAAACACACTCGAACCGTTCGGAGGAATAAAATATTATAATGCAAGACGTTTGGGTTACGGGTTAAACAAAGACAAACTAATATTAATTGGCTGTTATTGACATACGCATTGAGTTTGCAAAAACTTATATGAAATTTAGTTGTTATTATCGATTATCGCAGGCTGACCGGAGAGAGGCTTTTCATTGGTTTTTTATTTAAATTATAGTTTGCTGTTGGATTTCCTAACTTTTTTTTCGATTTTAAACATTGTTGCATTGTGTCGTTTGTTTGGCGTTTGGTTGCAAAAATGTAGTGCACTTACTTAGAGTTATAAACAATTATTTACCAATGGCTTCTGTGTAAAATAAGCCGCACATTGACGTTTGAAAAGCGTTTATAAATAAAAGAAAATGAACCTCCCAAATCTCCTCTAGACCTAAAACAAACCACAAAAGATAGAGGGAAAGAAATTAACAGGTATTTTAAGCCAGCTATGTACAATATTTCTGACTGTTTTTTTCGGATGCTATAACTACAGTTGGTTATTATTTTTTTTAAAAAGAAAAAAACGTAAAAAATAAATTTTGGGCGTGGCACCCGGAAATGTTTTCGCGTTCGACGCTATTCTGGCATGCGCCTCTGTCCACCTAGATTTGACCCACTGCCAACCTATTCTATTGCCCCTGCATGATTTAATAATTCATATCACATCACATCAGCTCGGGTGTGAAAAGTCACAATTTAAAATTTATACTTATTATTGATATAATAAATCATTTCACTGAGTTTTTTCTTAGAGTTTTGCTTTATTTTTATTGAAATTAACATCAATGCTGTTTATTTTTTTTTGAGGGATAAGGTATATAGAGGATAGGGTTTAACTTACCGGATTTTATTGCATGTCGTTTTTAAGGTTTTTAAGGATGAGGATTTCAAAAGAAAATTAGTTTGTAGATCTTTTATATCTACAATAAAGCATGTAGGTGATATGGAAGTAACACAATGGACTGCACAGTTCTCGGCACAGTTCCTTAAAATAGTTAGATATATTCTGGACTCATATCTGGATAAAAGCTTAAGTGTTATTGAATGAGTTTATAAAATTTGGTATTCTGTGCTGTTTCTTAGGCTATGGAGAGCATGGATTAAAAACCACGAAAATCTTCCACTTTCCAAAAGCTAGATAACACTACAAACATATGTTTGCATCGAACTAAATGCACATTCATTGTTTGTATTAATGCAAAAATGTAGAGACTGTCCCCAATTATTTTTACCTTGGCTATGTAGTAGCCAACCTTGTGAAACCTTTTTTCGATTAACTCGTTCCACGGCAAGCATCTTTTGCAACCATGGTAAATTTTGACCTACTGGATTTGATCCATAGACGACATACTATATTTCCAAATTTATATTTCCTAGAGAAGAAAACAAAAAGCTAGAGACAAATAAAATAGGATTTCACGAAAAGGCAGGGATAAATGTTTTAAGACGTACTATAGATGACGCACAAATAAATGCAATTGCTGATGCCAAAAAGCTAGAGACACATGTTTCTGGAGTATTTAGTAAAAGTGCCATACAATCCATCTCCATTCTCGAGATATTGAATTTTAAATTGAAGAACCTAGTATATAATGTCCGAACACAGTTTTTAAATTCTCAAGACGAGCAGAAAATAGAAAGCAACATAAAAATATTTGAGGACATTAACATTAAAGATTATAGTAAAAAATAAAAAAAATCAGAGACTGTTAAAACTGATTCATCTCTTTTAAATTTAAATGTTAAAGATAACGAAGTTATTGTAAAAAAGTACCTTAACGTGGTTATTAACGAAAAAAGGCCGCCTATCAAATGACCGAATATATAAAACTATGGGGGGAAACCTGAAAAGCCTTTGTGTTCTGTGTTTAAGAAAAAGAGAAAAGAAGTTTTTCTAAAAGATAATTCCGAGAGTGAAATAGATACAGAAACTGAAATTTCCGTTGAAAGTTAATGAATTTGAAGAAGGAAGCTTCTCAGACGCTACAGAAAGTCATTTTGATGTTTCAAAAGAAAATAAAGTTAAAATGGAACACTACTATGCAGTTATCTATGACACATGGTACATTGGATGAGTGCTCGTGATAAATGAGACAACTTGTGTGGTAAATTTTTTAACCCTTAACTTACATCAATACAATTGGCCTAAAGATGGTTGACGAAAGGATATATTTTTTGGATTTATTTGATATGGTTTGAGATAAAAAGATTTCAAAAACTTGAAATTGCAAAAAAAAATTAAAGATTAAAAAAAATAATAAATAAGTTTTAAATATGTCTATAAACCTCGCTATAAGAATCATAACCCAAGAATAACTAAGGTTTAAATATGTTTGTTGTTTATTTTTGGGGGACAAAAGAAACAAAAACCGAGCGATTTTTTTGCAAAATAAATCAGAAGGCCAACTTAGAAAGTGCGTTTTATTGTGTACTTTCTTTGTCTCTTTCCTTTTACGCTAAGCGATTCACTCCCGAAATAGCTGTAAATTTTCTTTCGAAATCCCGCGAAATCCTTTCGAAATCATTTGGAAATCGCGAAATCCATCGGAAATCCATTCGAAATCTCGAAATCCTATCCGAAATCCTTTCGAAATCCCGAAATCATATCGGAAATCCTTTGGAAATCCAGAAATCCCTTAAAAATTCTCGAAATCCCTGCGATTTCCGAAATCGATGTACAAATTTTGGCTAGTGAGCCGCCCCTCGCACTAACCTAAAATTATCCGTTTAGCCTCACTCTTAAAACGATCCTTAGAACTACTGAAGACATTCAGCTTTTCACAATCAGAAATATATTAGAGTAATAGTATACGTTACCTTAGTATAAATATTAACATATTATTATATTTTACATCAGCCTATTACTTTCTGGGCAGCACTATTGTATCTTAGATAGTGTGTGTGTGTGTGTGTGCCTATTGCTTATTGTAATTACATTAAGGTTATGCCTATTACAAAAATATTTGTTATACTGCATTAACACTATATGTGAACAGCAAGTTTTCATGCTTAACATATATCTATTAAATACAATGTCCAAAAATTTAGCTATTCTAGCTTTAACAATTCTCACTCAAAGTATCACACAAATAAACTGTAGCTAAATAGTAATTCCAAGTAAACTAATGCAAAATTGCTATCCATAGTCCATTTTACTATATCATTCTTAATTTTGTAATATCTGTGATGAAAGGCTTAGCCTTTAAATTTATAGGTAGACTGTTATACACCTTAGAACCAGTACAGTAGCTATGTCTTTGAAAGACAACATTTTTTGGCTTTTGTAATTGCACATTCTGACCAGCAACATATCTGATATTAATGTTATGTTCAATGTTAATTCTTGTTTCAATTCAATGTTTGTTTACATTAGCTGAAATCTTATTATGGAGCTGAACAGCAAGTACCAAGCTCTACAGTAAAGTATGTGAAAAAGGGCTATACTTCGTGTTTGGTGTTTAGGAATGTGAAATTGAAAGAGTTACAGGCACTCACGGCTATTTAGGAAACCATTGATAATATTAAAAGCCTCGTTAAAAGCAAAGCAGGCATCCAAATATTCCCTTCTACACAATAACGAAGTCAATCTGTGGTATGTTATAGTCTGATTTTCACCAAGATAAATGTTTTGTAGGAGAAGTTTGTACTTTGCCATTTTAATAAACTTATGTCGTACTTGTTCGAATCTATGTGGGTCTGATAATCCGAAGACCAGACTATGCCAGAGAATTCCAGAATAGATCTAAGAAGTCACATATGCATTCACACCGGTAAAATCCCTGCAAGATCTCTCAATAAATCCCAGCATTCTATTTGCCCTTCCTACAATAATTTCGAAATGCTCAGTGTACATCAATTTAGTGTCCAAGTAAGCACTGAGATCCTTGATTATAGATATAGGTACTTCTTTAACTGGATTATCATTTATTTATTTATTTATTTATTTATCAACGGAATCCATTTACATTGTAGTTATTAAAATATACATACAAAATATAATAAATTACATTCATATTACGTAAAAAGTATCACATATCACAAAACAAAATCACAGTAACTACACTAAATCTATTAACACAGCCAAGAACCACTTACAAGGGAACAATTGGGTTGATGATAGAATATATTACAAAATTTGTTTCAATTTGTTCTTAAAGTTACCAAATTTAGAGTCAAACAAATTTATTTGTCCCAGCAGGCCATTAGCCCTGCGAACCAGTCGTGTAGTTGGTTCATTCATGCCATAGTTAGTGTGGTGAAATGGTACTATAAAAGTTTCTGACTGTCTGTTATTTCGAGAAGGAACTCTAAGTTTAAAATGTGACAACAATTAAGGACAGTCTATAGCAGCATTTATTACCTTATGTAAAAAACATAGATCTAGTAGAATTCTTCTTGATTCTAGTGTTGGCAAATTTAGACTATCCCTTACCCATTGATAGTTATATTCATCCCTATGATATCCACTCCTAAATGCAGCAATTCTCAAAAATTTATTCTGGACCCTCTCTAGCTGTTCAATGTAACAATTGTAAGATGGGGACCAAACAACTGACCCATACTCCAAAATTGGCCTAACAAGGGAGCAATAAAGCATTCTAAAAGTAAACAAGGACAAGTCAACAGTTGAACGCTGAACAAAACCAAGCACCCTCATTGCCCTATTCGTTACCTGATTGATGTGGCTCTCAAATGATAATTTTGAGTCCATCCAGATTCCCAAGTCAGAGACTTCTGCTTTAGAGTTAATTGGAGAGTCATTTATTGAATAAAAAAAATTTATAGTTTTTCTTTGCCTTGAAAAAGTAATCTTATGGCATTTGTCAATATTAAGTGACATTTTGTTTAAAGTACACCAATCAAAAAACGATTGAAGATCCTCCTGTAGAAGAACAGCATCATTCAAAGACTCAATGGTTCTAAAGAGTTTTACATCATCTGCGAACATCAAAACACTGCAATTTTTCAGATAGTCCACCAAATCAATCAAGAAAAGGCAAAACAAAACAGGGCCACAATGGGAACCCTGTGGTACCCCTGACGGCACACATATTTCCTTCGATAATGAGCCTCCAAGATTGACCACCTGAGTTCTTCCTCCAACAAACTCCGATATCCATTGAAGAAGAGGGTTAACAATACCCAGAGCCTTTAGTTTTTCTAAGAGAACCCCATGATCGACCCGATCAAAAGCTTTAGAGAAATCTGTATAAATCGAGTCAACTTGAGATCCCCTCTCCAAACTATTGTATATGTGATTAACATATAAAACCAAATTGACATCAGCTGATCTTCCCTTCACAAATCCAAATTGTTCCAGATTAAAAACAGTTCTAAAATTCCATGCTATTTTCCTACCAACAAGACAATCCAGTAATTTTGGTAACTCTGGTTGGTTACAAACCGCACGATAGTTGGTCATGTCACTTCTATTCCCAGATTTAAAAATCGGTTTTAAAAAGCTTTTCTTCCAATGGGCCGGAAAACAACCCGAACTAAGAGAAGAGTTAAAAATAATCCATATGGGTCTCGTAACTGTACACAAACATTGTTTAAGAAAAAATGCTGGGATTCCGTCTGGTCCAGAACACATCCTATTCTTAGAGGAAACAATAACATCATATACTTCTGTTACTGACAATGATACAGCACTTAAACAAATTGAATTTTGAAAATTAAAAGAAGGTACAGTATTGAGTTGTTCATCTGAGTATACCAAAGAAAAGCACTCAGCAAACATATTTGCAGTGTCCTTAGCATTCAAGCTAACCTTGCCATTATAGGTCATTCTAGAAGGAATATTAAATGTCCCTCTTTTACTTTGGATAAATGACCAAAAATACTTTGGATCCGCAGAAAGGTTGCTCTCCATTCTATTGATGTACTGTTCATAACAAGCATCCCTCAAAACTTCACACTGATGTCTTAAGGACATAAAGTGCTCATAATCCACCTGTAACCCACTAATTCTAAACTTCTTATGTATTTGTTTTTTCTGTATTATCAAATGGCGAAGTTCAGAAGAGAACCAAGAGGGAAAAGTAGAAGTTTTATATTTCTTTAGAGGGATAAATTGTTCTATTAAAGAGTATATAATATCATAAAATAAAGTTACAATTTCATTAGTTGTTTTATTACTAAACAAAGCATCCCAATCTATGCTAGCCAAATGATAATTAATTGAAAGAAAATCACCATTTTTAAAATCATAAAAATACTCTTCATAATTCATTACCTCACAGTCTTCCTCACAATAAATGTCAAAGCTAATAGCTGTGTGATGTAAGCTATTTTCAAAAATTGTGTCCACAGCAGGTCTTACCTCAATTGAATTCAAACTAGTAAATACCAGATCCAAAAGAACTCCATTGTTATTCAAAACCATATTCTTTTGAAAAAAATTGTGGAAACTAAAATAGTTGGCAATAATATTTACCGAGTCATTATGCTCATAATCAGCAGTCAGACCAAGATCATCATTACCCCATCTAACCTGAGGCAAGTTATAATCTCCTGCCAGGACAAACAAACTATCAGAATACTCATCAATTACACAATCTAGAGAATCACAATGTGCTACATAAGCATGGTAAGGCGATGGAGATGGTATATAGACACAGCCAACAACAAAAGATTGATTTTTTACACTGAATGTTAAGTAAACCTGATAAATATCAGCTTCAACAGAGGGAATAATAATTTTTTGTGTGAATAAATGTTTTTTAGCTGCGATCAATACCCCACCCCCATGCACCTTTAAGGTATTTGAACCTAACTCACGGTCACATCTATATAAGTCATAATTTGAGACTCCAACTTCGGCATCAGAAAAGTCAGATGTTAACCAAGTTTCCGCTATCATAATAATGTCATAACAGCAACAACTCAATGCTTGTTGAAAACTTTTTATTTTTGTTCTCATACCACCTGTATTAATATAGTAAACAGAAATGCTTGGATGAGAAGAGCCGTTTATTAAACTAGGGTTTGATTGCCCCGGTCTCTTTGAAAATTTTCAGGCTTACATTTGTTTACCCAAAATTTTCGCAGAATGACCCCCTTAGGCCAAATATCAGGTCTCAAAAAATCATCCCTACAATCAGAATGTATACTTATCTTAAAAGAGATAGTCTCACCTTTAACAGGCAAAGTTTCAACTTTAAGGTCCCTAATTTCAGGGCACTGCTTTTTGATATGTTGTTCAATAAAGCTAGGGGTTACCCCCATTCTAACGCGACCCAGATAAAAAAGCTCCTTCTGCATTGATCCTGAAAAATCTTCATCTCCTCGGAAATGTGCTTTTCCCATGACAAAGTTATTATTTTTCCGGCGTTTTCGGTTTTGTACGATGGTAAATCCTTGCTGGTTCTCAGCTGATTCATTGTTTACATCAACTGACTGATGACACCTTTCAGATTTTCCTCTCTCTCTTTCTTCCTCATGGCGCAGATTGCTCCGGGCCATTGACCCATTGACAGAAGATGAAGAGGAATGGTTGGCAACATTGGTTTGTATTGCAGCGTTTTGATGAACAGCTGATTTTATGACATTTCCCGTCCTCATGGGCTGAGGGGGCGGCGTTGTCACATTGACACAAACATCCTGTGAGCACAGATTTTCCTTTCGACCCTCCAATAAAAATCTTACTAGATCCTTGTTGCTATCCAAGATAATTCTGGACATAGTTTGAAACTTATTTTCAAGGCGTTCCTCAATAACCTCCAAGACCTCATTGAGCAGTTGTTCCCGAGTTATGTTGTTCATCATGACATTACCACTCGATTCAAGACTTCCATTATTAAATGGCTCCGTAGATACTCCAGCATCAACAGTATTATCAAAATTCTTTACATAATCGAATTTGGAAAATTCGCCTATGCAATCACGGCACCAGACTAAGACTGTTCTAGTTTTAGCAATTGCACATCTGATCTCTTGGGAAGAAATTTTGCTGCAATCTCTACAAGAGACTTTCTTGCAATTATCACAAGCACAACCAAACAAACAACCCTTGCTCTCCTTAAAATAGCAGATCTGATCACAAAATGCACACTGTAGTTCCTCCATAATCCCCAAGAATTTTCAATGGGAGGCACTGGCAACGTGGCACAAATTACTTTATTTTAGTCACACTAATTTTTAATAAATTCACAGTTTTAAGCCGAAACTTTGCGCAATTCACAAGCACAAAACTCCAAAGGTTACTTCCAACACAAATTCAGACATTATTTGTGACTAAAACCACATAAATAAACGAAAATTATGGACAACTCAAAAAAGCAAACAAACAAAAACAAACATTTTTTGTTTGTTTGTTTATATGATATTGAATGGGAAGTCTACATAGAAGCCTACTAAACTGCTCAATATTGAGCAGCATATCATTGCACTGGCACCAGTCAGAAGCCATACACAGATCATTCTGCAAAACCAATACATTCTGAATGGATGATACTTGACAGAATAATTTCATGTCATCAGCAAAAATTAAGAAATGTGATGACAGACAAAACCAAAATCATTTATAAATAAACTGAAAAGACACAGCCCCAAATGGGATCCCTGAGGCACACAGAAAGGTACTGAAAGATAACCAACAATTTTCACCTGCTGATTTTCTGTTGGATAAGTATGATTCCAACCAAGAGAGTAAAGACCCATAACATGCCAATTTTGACAGTAACACACTGTGGTTAACCTTGTCAAAAGCCTTACGGCAGTTAGTATATATAGCATGGGTTTCACAATTTTCTTCAAATATTTTATTAATATAGTTTGTAAAGAGAAACAAATTTGTGTCGACAAACCTATGAGAAATAAAACCATTCTGTTGACTCAGGATTATGCTGGAAAAAGTGTAAGAGAGATGTCTCTCAACGTGCCCCTCAGACAACATTGATAATACTAATAGGCTAAGCCCCGTTTCACACGAGTCCGACATCGGATATCCGATTATTTCTAATTTTCACACCTCTCCGATTAGCACCCGGTTTGAATATTGTTTATTATTGGAAAGTGTTTTAGTTTCGTTTGTTCCGTCCACCATGGATCAACAACGCACAAGCGAGGTTTTTGGGGTTTGGTTGTTCCAGTTTTGGAAGCCATTATGGTAGCTGTCGTGTAGCGTACGCGTTAGTGTACCAGCGGCGGATCTAGGGACGCGTGGAACTCAGGGCAAAAGATATTTATGGGCCCCTACCCCTTGTATATTTTAAATCTAAGTTAAGGCATCGTGGGGCCCTTCTGAACCTTGGGCCCCAGGGCGGCGCACCGAACTGCCCGGTGATATGTCCGCCACTGTAGTGTACCCTCGTGATAGAAGGGTTCACCCACCCGGCTGGGAGCTTTGCAATTCACCTACCCGGCAGGAACTTTTGAGCCTTGGTAATTCACCCACCTGGCTGGCTGGAAGCCTTGTAATTCACCCACCCTGCTGGAACTGCGGAAGCTAGAACGGCTGGAACTTTGTAATCCATCCACCCGGCTGGAACTTTGTAATCTAACCACCTGGCTGGAAGTCACTTGAACGGGACTAGACTTCGGTATAGGGATCCTGAACAAGCCGTCCGTGTGTAGCTGAACGTCAGACTCCAGTTGGTTGGATCTGCCATTGCACCAGCTAAGTGATCATTACTTCTTCCTATTTGTTACCTTAAATTTATCACCGGAATATTACTTTTGTAACGTACGTGCGCCCACGTTCTCTAAGCGGTTTTTCGTGATCACGATTCCATGCGAGAGTCAAAACTCAAATTCTTTTTTTTCTCTTGAGCACATAATTAGTGCCTTTTCATTTATTTCTTTCTTAATTTATATCTACATTGAGTTTTGGACCACCACTGACTAAATATTTTATTTAATATTCCTAATTTTATTGGTATTAGATTAGGGTGTTAGACGGCCTCTAATTGTCGTTAGGTTGTGCATCCGCGTAATTTTATATTTACTGTATTTATGATCCATGCTGAACAATCGATGAATAGTATCGTTTCTGTGGCGTGTTTTATTTGGCTCATACGCAGTCAGGATTGTTCCGTTTACTCCTATTGAAAACTTTTAGTGATTAAGTAGCATCCTGTTGGTGCTTCCTACCAGCTAGGTTTACCTTGGATGGTGAAGGTCTTGAAGCAGGTTCCACGAATAGCGTGGATATTTCCGTTTTCCGTTTTATTTCCTCATATTCACATCCACACTCAAAACTTGCCAACAGTGCAGATTATTGCAAATCAATAGGTAACAATAGGTCATCATCAATTTCCACCTCAGAGCCCTCTAAAAGGGGCCAACAATTGTCAAATCCAAAAGGACATTGTTGATATTTTGTACACTGCTAATCTGCAGAAAGCTAGTGAACGCTAAGAAACTCTTGAAATAAAAAACAGGTTCTTTAAGGATAATTTATTAATGATAAGTACAAAATACCTTTACAGTCGACAATATTGTCAATAGTACACTTTTATAATTGTCAACAATTGTTAATAGAAAATGTTTCAAATATTTCAAAGCCAAAAGCAATAGGCTAATCGTTGGGAAGGACACAAAACATTTCATAACTTTCATAGACGAAATTTAGAGATTTAAAAATAAACTATTACAATGCAGGAGAAACTCCACAACACAACATATTAAACAAAATTCTAATCACTAACATTACAATCATTAAAATTATAAAAAGCCTGAGTTATTAAACACTTTTTTACTACAGTTTTGAAGCATTTTACTGGCAATTCTCTGACCCTCACAGGTAGCCTGTTGAAAAAAACAGTCGCATAATGTAGCGTTGCATTCCAAGACTTTTTAAGTCTGAGAAACTCAATTTGAAGGTTCATGTGAGATCTTGTATTGTGAGAATGCAAATTCTGAATAGTTTCATATCTATTTAAATTTTGACGTACATAGAGTAATGGTTCATAAATGTATTGAGATGGAAGAGTAAGTATTCCAAATTTTTTGAAGTATGGTCTTCCTTCATCACAATACCCGACCTCAGCCCGGACTCGGACTGCCGTCCTCTGTACAGAAGCCAGAAGGCCATATACATATACTGAATGCACAAGAGCATGATAAGCCGGAAGGCAGATCATTGACACCACAGTTTTCGCCAAGCCTCTCAGCAGCGCAAAGACTCCATAGGCTGCCCTTTTGAAACATTATTTGCATGAAGTTCAAATCTCAATTTTTGGGTCTAAACTTATTCCCAAACACTTGACCTGGTCTAGATTATTAATATCATTTTGCCTCAGTGAGAATCAACGTTTTCCGTTTTTTCCTTGGTTAAGGTTGAGCTTATTAGCAACAAACCAATCACTGACACCCTCTCTACACTGAGTCAATCTCTCATTCAGCGAATCTCTGGCAGTTAACGAGAAAATTGGTGTCATCTGCATACAGTGTAATACTACCCTGCTACAGGGAGGATGCTATGTCGTTAACATATACGAGGAACAAGAACGACCCCAATATAGGACCCTGGGGCACACCATATACGTCACAACCGTTACGTCTGAAAGATGCCCCCACAGCACGTCTCCTGTCAGTGAGATAACTCCAAATCAACTGACAGTTGTCCAGATTTAGGCCGCAGAATTCCAGTTTTTTTATAGCAGGTTGTCATGAGAGATACAATTGAAGGCCTTGGAGAGGTCGCAGAATGTAGATCTCACAAACTCTCTCCCCTCAAAGCCCTCAACTATGCCTTCACATAATCTATTAATGGTCATTACTGTTGATCTACAATTTTTAAAATTGATCGCTGGACAGCAGGTCATTCAACTCCAAGTAATCGTAAGCAGGGCTTCAAATATTTTCGACAAAGCAGGTATTAGTGATATCGGCCTATAATTGTTAGGAGAGTTAGGAACACCACTTTTAAATTTATTTATTTATTCATTAATTCACAAACAGATCACAAAGTGACATGTTTCGTCGGAGATTTAAAAGAAAAACAATACATAGTTTTACTAATTAAAATGCTTAAATCTAAGTAAAATTAAAAAAGAATACAATAGGTATGGCTACTTGGGGTGAAATATTGGAACCGTTTTACTTTAAATAGGTGAGGGTGTGTGGCCTCATCAATGGATTTTTTATACAAATTAGTCAGAGGACCAATTATAAAATTTTTTAGCCATTTTATCAACACTATATTTAGGTCATATTCATGGGTATAATTTGGTCAGAAAAGGTAGGCTTACAGGTAGGGGAGGAATAGGTTTTTATATTAGATCATCACTATAATACGATAGATGGCTTTGGAAATATGTGGATAAAAGTTAATATAAATACTGAGATATCTTTTATTGCTGGGGTGATATATCGAACCATGAACAATGTGGCGTCATGTGTTCGGGCCCTTAATAACATCTTACCAGAAATATTGCCTATGTGTGACTATGTATCTGTTCTTGGTGATTTAAATGTTAACTTGTTTAATGTGGGTAATCCAATTTGTGAGTTGTTAGACACTCTTAGCGTTGAATAGGTAATAAATGAACCAACAAGGATTACTGAAACTGTGTCAACCTGCTTGATCCAATTTTCCTTAGCGATTCTGAGGTTCGGTAGGCTGGCACAATATGCGCCAATCGTATAAGTGACCATAGGTTCTCATATTAAATTGCCTTCTCAACCTTACTTATCATTTCGCTACTGAAGGGTTAAATGAAGAAGCATTTTATACAGACCTTCAAACGTCTTGGGGTGAGATATACCAAGGTTAATTTTCTTACAACTCACACGACAAACATATTTAATGTCCCGTTAAGAACGGTCCTTGTAAACAGACCTCCAGGGCCCTGGTTAACGCCTTTATTGACCGCCATCATGAGGAATCGGGGTGGGGCGAAAATTAAATACAAAACAAGTAGGTCTTTAGCGGGCTTGCGTACTTACAAAAAGCTTCGTAAGTTTACTCTTGCTTCTGTCCTCCCGGAGAAAATGGGATAACTGAGTTTTTGGAACAACAGAAAAATCACAAAATGCTTTGGAAGGGTCTGAGAAATAAGAACGCCTACACATCTTTCTTGAATCATCTGACTCACATATTGAATTGTTTAAAAGTTGGAATTTATTTTGAATGTTATTTAACCTGTCAATATGTATTTTATTGTAAGGTTACCAGATAATACTACAAAACTCGAGTATACACCTAACAAATGAGACATAGAATGTTTTCAGTGTGAACACATCTTTAAAATCCTTACATACACTCCTAATAAAGCCCAACGTTCGGTTTGCCCTATTAATGACGTTTTCAAAGTGTGTGCGAAATGACAGTTCGTTGTCCAGGCAAACTCTCAAATCCCTTATAACACTTACTTCCACGAGAGCTGTTGTTAGAGTATGGAGCCTGCAGTTTAGTCAATTGCCGCTGAAATCTCATGAATTTTCATTTGTCAGCATTCAGGGACATGTCGTTCGCCTGGTACGACACGAAGATATTGTTCATGTCTCCTTGCAGTTTTAATACACATTAAGATGTTCTATTTTGGTAAAGGGTTTTAGGTCGTCAGCAAACATCAAAAAGTCACAGGCAAGCAAGGTACCAAGGTCATTTACGAACAGATTAAATAGGGCTTGGCAAATGGTCCTCCAACCTCACCTGCTGTCATCTGTTAGTCAGATAGAAAGCGATCCAGCTAAGTAAGGCACTGGACAATCCGTAGTAAGAAAGGTTTTTAAGTAGCAATGAATGATTGATCCTGTCAGAAGCCTTGCTGAAATCGGTGTATATTGCATGTGTTTCAAGTCCCTTATCAAAGTTCTGACAATGTTTGTGAACAGCTACAAATTTGTATCAACAGAGCGGCCAAGGGTAAAACCATGCCGTCTAGACAATATCAATTCTTGAAAATGGGCAAACAATACTGTCATGCATGACACATTGTTCAAAGACCTTTGGAATTGCAGATAACTTACTTATTGGTCCATAGTTCTTGACACTGTCTCTCTCACCACTTTTATGAATGGAGGTAATGTACGATTGCTTTCAGATATCAGGAAAAAAGCCAGACTGGATAAATATGAGGTGCGGAGGGTAGTAGAAGGTATGGGAGCAAGACTTTAAAACCCTATTAGGGATGGCATCAGGTCCTTTGCCCTTGTTTGGATCGAGGGAATATAATGCTTTTTCAACTTCGACAGCACTTATATTAATTACGTCTTGAGTGTCGTGCATACTTATTTCCCTTTTGGATTATACACCGCGGAAACAAAATCTCGCAAACAAGGTCGCTATATCATTGTCCCGCTCTGCTGTGGCATCTTCAAAATGCTTGATCTTTCCGGATCATTACCAAAACAAGATTTAGAGCAAACAAAATTTCAAAAACTTTTAGGATCACGGTTTACAGAACTTTCAGCTTTCATAGCAATGTTTGGACAACTGTTGAAACTGCCTGCGAAGGTGATTAAAGTAGTTATAGACTGCCTCACTATTGGTCTTTTTATAACTTCTGTGTGTGACAATATATTTTTTCGTTCTTTGGAAAACCACTGTGGAAAGTTGTGGGCTGGTTTAAAAACTTTTACCGGGACAAACAGATTAAAGTAAGGAGATAGAATCGAATAGAAATTGTGAATTTTGTGTCTAACATTATCCTCCACAATAGACAGCCAATTGGAGTTTGAAATTTAATTATTAATTAAGTCATAATTAGCATTTTTAAAGTAATAGAAGTCATTTGGTTTTAAGTATTTAGAGCAGCTGCTGTGGAATGATATGTCGAGAGGTGGATGAAAAGAATTAGGGTTTATCAATCCAATATGCTCCTACTATGGCGCTAAGATCAAAATTTGCAAAGCAAATATCGAAAACAGTGTTTTTATGGTTAACTATTCCATTGTACCGGGTAAAACTCAAAGAAGCATAAATATCACGCATTAAAATATCTTTTTGATGCCTAACATTAGAAGGTGAAAGTCTAAGTATGTTGTTGGCATGACACTGCTATATTTGAAAGGATGTAGTCACCCACCACAATGATACTTGTAAACAACTCAGGCAGTTGAGACTGTCCGTAAATGGGCGTAATATACTGTTATGTCTATAAGAGGGTGGAATGTAGCACTTCCAAATGTTACGGACACCCATATTACTTTGATGGTGGAGTTGCTTAATCTCAGAAGATTGGACTTCATAGATTTGTTCACAGCGATGATTACTCTGCCTCGATGACTCTTAGTACTATTTGTAGCGTTTCTGTGACTTCTGTTTCTGCATTATGACGTAGTGAGAGTCCAGCGTCATTAATAGTGAAATCAAGTCATGTCTCTTTTATGATTATCACAGGATATGATTCGACCTAGGCAGAGCAGAGCAGGTCGTTCATTGGTTTATAGACCTCTCACATTTTAGGAGAAGATAGTGATAGGTTATATTGGTTGGGACTCGCTTCTGATCTTTGCTGAAAATTCGAGATGCAGGCACAGTTGTGCACAGCAGTGCCTTCAACATTCCTTTCAATCTCAAAGGTGGACACATCTTCGTTTTGTCGAGAACATGGCACTTCACATATCATGTAGAGTTTGGTTTGCATATATTCAAGAACCTTCAGTGGTGCAGGGGTTGCATCTGCCCAGGTATGACCATTGTATTCTCTCGCTAGCAGTCAGAGTGCCATTTCCATGGCCAATGCCAACATCCAACTGTTTAACACTTTGTTTTGGTCGAGCCATTGAGGAAACACCTAAAGTTTTTTCCTGGATATGATGATGATTAAAAATTAATAGAGATATTTCTATATAAAGAGTTATCTAGCTGGATTACCCTGCAAAATAAAAATATATGTTTAAAAAACTCATCCAGATCATAGTAAGCTTTCCTACATAGTAGCTTTTTAACTATTTTCCTAACTTTTGTTAGATTATGGATCTGGCTAATCTCTTGGGGCAGGTGATGATACAATTTCTTACTATGAAGTATTAGCGAGTTTCTAATTTTAGAGGGTATTGTAAGAGAAATTTTGTGTAATGCCCTTAACCCATATACATGACTAGTTACCAATTGAGGTATGTGCTATTTATAAATCAAGCATACCGTTTCCCAAATAAACAAAGATAGAAAGGTCAGAATTCCATGTGCCAAAAATAAAGGTCTTCTGCAAAACTAACATACACCGAAATAATTGCCCTCAGCATGAGCCCCAGAAGCCTACCCGCACCGCAAATGAGACTGTGAAGTAACTGGACCTGACTACACTGACATTAAATTGGTTAGGGATTGATCTGAATTTAAGACCAATCGCGATCTTATTTATTTTCAAACGTAACTAACATTTTATGTAATATATATTACATTTATATATATTCAATGATACAGCTTTGCTCACTCAACATGCCATTAAACTGAAACTAAATTAACAATCACTACTAATTAAGAATAACCAAATCACAGTGACAGTAGTCGAAAGAGGTTTTAAATTGTTTACTAGTTGGACAGAGAAATGGGTCCAACTCTCTAGAGTATATTAGCAACTCTAAACAACCTTGTGATTGGTTCATTAAATCATTATAATTAGTGTGATGAAAGGGCACGCGAAACACCGTGTTTTTACACATGCGATCAGGTACATTCAAATTAAGTAGACCCAGTAATTTCGGGCAATCAATACCCATTTAAAATTTTAAAAAGAAATGGTAGGTCCCAGTAAGCCTTCTATCCTCCAAAGTACCAAGGCCCAGACGCCGCCCAACGGTCGAGTTGACATTTTCCGTATCAATCTGTATATATACGCAAATGTTCTCAAAAATTTGTTTTATACACTCTTTGTGCTTTTTTATAGATCATGTAATGATCCACAACCACACAACCCAGCAATAGACTAGATTTGATCTGAGCAAAATAAAGTATAGTATTTTCAGTGTGAGAATGTCAAATTCTTTAGACAAACGAGTGCTAAAGTCAAACATCTTGAGTGACTTAGGTACAATGATATTTATATGTGTAGGAAACTGTAGCTTGCCATCAAACTGTACACCCAATTCTCGGATGTTTTTCACAATTTTAAGAAGGTGTTTATTGTGTATTCAAACTTGTAGGCGTCAAAGCGGTTGAAATGAGATCTTATAACACCTGTAAATATTTAACTGCATGTTATTAAGCCGACACCAATTAAAAATGTTATCAAGTCCTTGCTGCAGAAGTAATGCGTCCTCTATACAATTAATTGATGGGAAAACCTTCAGGTCGTCAGCGAAGACCAAGCATGGGCTATTCCCTATAGAGTTCCCCACGTCACACACATGATAGTTAATAGTACGAACCTACAGTGCACTACATGAGTGGATCGCTGATTCCCGTGGTTCTCAGCTTGATGGTGAGAAGTCCGTGGTCGACCCTATCGAAAGGCGTTAGAAAAATAATTGTATACAAAGTCGACCTGCTTCCCTCTCTGCATAGCAGACGTTAGTTAGGTCTCATACAGTAATACATTAGTGCAATTAGATCCGCCATGTGGAAAATCATGCTGTTCGGAGTTAACAAGGTTCTTACAATTATAAGATAGCAATTCAGTTAGTAAACGATCCAATAGCTTCCGGATTTCTGACTGAGTACAGACGGTCCTGTGGTTTTCTACATTTTCTCTATTACGAGATTTAAAGATAGGTCTTAAGAAGCTGCTTTTCCAAAGTTGTGGAAAAACACCAGAGTGCAAAGGACTATTGAATAATTCAATTAGAGGGGAAGTAATAGTAAAAGAACATTAAAAAAAAAGAACTAAAACGGAGTTTTAACCACAATACCGAAACAGAATTATTGCACTCGACGCATGTTTCGCTAACCATGTTAGCATCATCAGGAGATGATGAGATTAATGAGTTTTAATCATCTCCTGATGATGCTAACATGGTTAGCGAAACGCGCGTCGAGTGCAATAATTCCGTTTCGGTATTGTGGATAAAACTCCGTTTTAGTGCATGTTGCCGACGGTGCCAAACCCCAACATAGTAAGAAAAAAGAAGGCAGCTATACCGTCAGGACCCGATGTACACTTGGGTGGCAACGAATTGGCTGGTTCAATAATCTTAGCACTATCGACAGTATATTTATTGATGTTAACGATATTTTTAAAACTAAAGTCGGGGTAACGTGAGATATACTGTGCATGGAAAAGAATTTAGCAAAGAGACCAACAAGCTGTTTTGACCACTCTCATTGTTGTCGGTGACATTAGATGGCAAGCTATTATTATTCCTTTTTTTCATTTATATATGCCCCAAAAAACTTGGAGTTACTGTGAATGGTTGATTCTATATTATTAATCTGAACGTTAAAGCAATAGTCTCTCAGTTTACATTGATCTCTAAGTTGCCTACACTGCCTACCTGCTTACTTACACCTCCTATGTACCGGCTTCTTCTCGATGACAGAGTCATGAAGTTCAGCAGTGAACCATCTTGGGAAGCTGAAAGACCTTTAATTAAATATTAAAACCTAGGACTCTTTTCTTGAGTTGAAATTTATTAAATAAACTCATTTATATTGGTTTGCAATTCAGTGTCTATTTTAAGGGTGCTCAACCATTGGTCCTCAATTTGAAAATACCGGGGTTGAATTTGACTGATGTTTAAGGTTATTGAGGATTACTTGGTTCAGTCTAAGGATTTGTCTATAAATTGTATAATTTATGAAGAGGGACTAACCCAAAAAGGAGGTTTGCAAATCTGAGTAAAAAAATAATGTTCTGCAATTTTGACACCCTGAAACATTTGTCATAGAAGTACGAAATTTGCGAATCTTTATCATTTATAAGTTCCTGTATAAAATGAGTTTTGTACATTTTATTAGCCTGCCTTACTGTATTGATTCCAAGCAATGAAATAAACTAGTGTTCAGCACAAGATTGTAAAGAGCTAGAAATTATGGCAAATTAATTATCTGTAGGTATTATTGTTGACTTTAGTTTAGGTATTCAGTATGCATTTTGTCATATTTTCTACACGCACCATCTAAAACAGTGCATCTTGATTAAATGTAGCAAATTGTATATGGCCGAAAAATTAGTTGTTAGCAATAATTGTGGTGTACTCACTAAATTATGTTAAAACTAGGATGTTGCTTATCATTAAAAATATGTTAGTTTGAGCTGCTTAAATGAAGCTGATGTTGATGTTATGTGAAATAATTTTCCTTGATAAAACTATTTCTTGAAACATGATTCAAATTCACATAAAAATAGAGAACTTGTGATATAATAATTTTCAAAATGAATAAAAAGTAAAACCGCTTATCATAAAGATGTGCTTAAATCTTTCCAAATTTTCTGATTATATCGACTGTAGTTCATAAGAAGTTAATAAAGACACTTTGATTTCAATCTAGAAATAACTTTATTTGTATGCTTCGGAAGTTATATGTTTTGTAATTGGTAAAGTTGAATAATTTATGGGTAGTGAGTACCTATGTTCTTAGCAGCAATGAGCTACCTGATAGCTGGCGAGCAGACTATATTATATGCTGATGATACAATAAACGCTTATATTTAGGGAATGTGTAAAGTGTTAATTTGTTTGCTTGTTGTTATTGTTTCTTCCCAAATCATATTATAGATAATGTTTTGCATATAAATGCAAATACAATGGATATACTTTATAGTTATCACCAAGTTGAATTTATTTTAGGCAATCAACTGTTCAAATTTCCGGTATAATGGAGTTCGTCTCTGTTGGTATGTAGAGCAAAAATGCCCAGAATTTCGAGCGGAACTTCATCTCAAATGTAAAAAAGAACTACAAGAGAATCCCAATCAACAAAACGTGGTTCTATTCATCGCAGAGCTGTACACTCAGCTGCCTCATGACAGTTTATATGGGTCACTGCTTATTGACTCATTGAAAAAGTTGCTGCTAATTGCTGGAAATGATAATATCAAGTGTGTGTGTCAAGCACTGAAGGTAAGAAACATGTACTGTGTGGCACATTCTAAAGAACTTCCCTCTGCAACTTTTTATTATTTATTTGTATTGAAAAAAAAAACAGTGTTGCAGTTGCAATTATTGTGTTTATTTCTGAATCGTTAGTTAGGTCTATAATGTCGTCGCAAACATGCAATGTAAAAAAAACCATATGTTTCACCAATGGAAAGATTTTTGAAAGATCTTTCCAAAAATATTTCACTTGTATTTTATAAAATATAGACATTTAAATCCGAGTTTAATCAGTTCTATTTTTGTTTCCCCCTGTATATTTTCAACGACACTATAATTTTAACCAATGATTGGTGTAGGAAAAAAATTGATTTGCGACACTGTTGCTTTTTTTTATACGATATATATTAAAAAAGTTAAGGACGTAGTAGTTGTCTTATATGTCTGCGCTTACCTCGCAACAAGGTATCCAAAAGCCATTACTGCAAATGACAATAGGTCTTCCGTATAGTTCAATAGTTTTGAATACATGTTTTGCACCACAGATGCATAAAAGTTTTTTTTATAAAAAATACTACATGGGCGTGTAAACTTTAATTATGAATGTCGTTAATATAATTAAATTTTAGGTCAGATTTGCAATGCTATAAAAACGAAGTGTTTTAGGGGCACGTTTTGAACGCGCTTCCCTTAAACAAATATGTACAATTATTATATCATATTTTAGTTAACTGGCTATTCACTTGAACAAAACCACAGGCAAGCTTTGGACGAGCTCTTTTCACACCTGAGAGATTTTACAAATTCACTGTCAGGTTCTGCCTTGATACTGCTTAACTCTGTGATCAATCTGAGAGAATCCAACTGGGGCAGGACCACAACACTCGAAAGCTCTAACTCAGAGTAAGTATATTCAAATTCAATTCAATATTTATTTACCCTTATTTGAGCACCTCACATGACATTGGACAAAGTCGGTTACATAAGAACAATACAAGCTTATGTTTGGTCAAAGTTTACAGAAATTTAATTCTATAAACTTTGGTTTGGTGTCGGGGGACCTCGCGCAGACCCCCTCAATATGCATGCGGGAAGAAGACTCTTTTCTGATATTAATTAGTATAGAGAACGGAAGGGCCAGCAATATCCGACTAAATGATCTAGTTGAAGAATTTATCGCTATAAAACAAAGACAACGTTTTACGAAAGAATATAATATTGCGTGCTATTATATTCTTTGGTTTTACTTAACAACCCTATCTTCTTCATCTAATTTAATTTGTCTTCTTTCAATATAATTTATTGCAGGCATGTTTCAAAGTAGTTTCATGTAGAATAGGTTTTTAAAAATCGATGATAGATTGCTGATAACTCAGTTCTATAATACACATTTGGTATTTTGGTAAAAAATTGATATTTAGGACTAAAGGATTTTTATTTTGCTGTATGTGTAGTCAGCACACTGTGTAATGTTCTTATTTTGTGTTTAGTTCATCTGATTATGACCAGGACTATGAAGATATGGTGAATGGGATTCTGTATGAGACCGATGGTCAGGCATTGACCAATGAAGAACAGGAATTTCTAGTGGCTAATGCTAGCCATGATGAATATATCATGTAAGTAAATTTGATTAAATTTAATTTCCAATACATATCAAGATGTAACAGTAGCAAATTTCGTTTTGCACATGTCATGTCATGAGAGATATAACAATTGTCCCAAAGTACAAATTAGCATGCACTCACACATCTATATACTGTTCCAAGTGCGGTTCTGGGTCATACCAAAGAAAATATTGTCGTAGTAACATTTTCTTTGGTCATACTTAAGGAGGATATGATTTAGTTGGTTTGCGATGTGTGTCAACCGGTAATTTGCTAACACTGCTTCAAATTAGGATATCTGAGGGTAGAATCACGCGACTGCTGAAATTAATTTTGTTAATTGCTACATATAGCGAAGAAAAAATGGGCTCTGAATAAAGCAACAACTAAATTCCATTATGAGACTGAAGAGGTTGAAACTTGGCAACCCATTAAGGAAAATGAGCTTGTGAAAACCATTAGCGCTGCTTAGCTGTAGCAGGCAGACTTGATCAGAACAGAGTCAATGATGTAGTAAAGAAACAATCTACGAACTGGTAAAAATGCTTACTGAAGCAAAATAACATTGGCAGCAGCAAAACAAGTAAGGAACGCAGAATATATGGCTGATGAGAGCCATCATAGGCTAACCACGTTCGCCTTGAATACTACGTGCTGTCCAAATTTGTCAAAGATGACATGATGACAAAGAAAGAACGTGCTTATCCGTTTGTGAGTAAGCCATTGAGAACTCCTCTGAACACTTTTGATATTGTTTCTGGGGTCCTAAGGAATATATTGAATCCAGCGCTGACTATACAAATTTTCAAGAGATACGGTGTGGTGATTTTAACATATGTTTCTTAATTGATACAACGACTTTTTGCAAACCTTTAAAGATCTATCTATCTTTGGCCACACAAACAATTTTTGAACTAGCTAGAATTACACCAAATACATCAACTTTAGTTAATAATGAAATAAAAAGCAGTTGAAACGGCAAGAGCGAAATTTTATCTCAAATATGAAAGTGATAAGTAACATCTAATATTTTTGGTGCAGATAATATTATTAATAAATGTGTAGATATTAGGTCGTGTTCGGACTCGGAGTAAATGTACCACCATGTAAAAGGGTGAATTATGCATCCAACAGTGTTTTTAGTGGTTAAAATATTCATATTCCTATTGGTTGGATTTCGCATTTATAGACTAACCTGAAATAGTAATTTTGAACGGGACATAGAGAGAATACCGAATAGTTTCCTATACAACACACAAAGGGACACCCACAGATAATTTTTGTGTTGAAAAATGTACCATGATCTTGACCCTCGTTACTAAACCGAAATTACCTTAATGTAAGTGCAAACCTCTCGCCATCAAAAATCTGTTCACGTACAAAATAGGTTTGGGTTAATCTGAGCCCCAAAATATTAAGGAGATTTTGAAAATTCTCGCTACTCATCCTCAAATAATATAAATATTATCTTGATCTATTATAGTCTCATTTCCTTTGATAAGTTATGGTTAGCATAACTTAAAATCTTTTAGTTCGCTTTTCGTCCCTTTCTTGATTTATTTGTTAATACTAGCAGACACAGACAAGACACAAATAGCACATTATTTACCTTTGAAGATTTAAGTTTTTGTGTTAAGAAGTAAAACAAAGCAAATAAAAAGTGAGGTTAAAAACACATTATATCGGACAAAAGTTCGTCGGATATTGGATGTATGAGAATCCAACTTTACTTTATATGTGTCATTACCTTTTTATCAGTGCTGTAGGTTAAAGCAAAATAAACTGAAAAAAATTAAATTTCAAAAAGTCAGTCAAAGAGACGTGGAACTTGATGCGAAAGGACGCGCAAGAGACTTTTTAAATTTGCAAATTTTGAAACAAAATGAATCAATATTCGAAAAAAGCAGATGTTCTAAACTCTATTATTACTTGTAATATAAGCACATGTCCACTTCTTATCACAAATCAAAGCTCAGATTAAGGAAAAATTATCTTAAAGTTACTTTTATTATCCTGTTGACGTTCGGAAGGTTTAAAACACTATATATCATCTAAAAACCAAGAAATCGGTGAAGCTAGACCAAATTTACAAGGTATTGTTCAAAGAACATATGCCAAATTTTAACGCTTAGATTCCTTAGCAAAAGATAAATCTAACACTTCATAGATACTTATGTTCTAAACTCTTTTGTTTATAAGATATAGGGTGTTAAAAAGTTCTTAAACAAAGAATTTTTCAAAAATATCTCGGAAATGCTTAAAGCTAAAACATTGCATTTCAGCACAAGTTAGTATTGTATAGAAAAACGTATTTCATATATGATCTTATCTTGTTATCTCTAGTAGTGACGTGCCTAGAGCCAACATAAATTTTAACTTTAAAACTAAGAGCAAGGTGTAAGCACAGTTAAACAGTTCTTGTAATTTCTCGTAGAATTTGCTCACTGTCACAAAAATCCTAAGAGACTACTTTTGTAATTTTGACTTCTAGACTGCTGAAAAAAATAATGGCGTATAATATTTGTCTCTAAAAAACACAGACCTAGAAAAACAAGAGACCCAATGTTTCATTCATAAAACCTCTGGAAAGGCGATTTGTTATTGTATGCAATGTTATTGAAAATTGCTAATGGGTGGGAGAGAAATTATATTCGGGCAACAATGTTCAGCGTTTTCCGTTTGTAATTTCGTGTCCCCAGGCTCGCCAATAGTGCATTGGTAGATATGCGAAGAGGAAATCGAACTGTTTTATGAAGGAGTCCGAACGGCTTTGAAAAACACCAAACAATCAGAGATAACCCTATTGCTAGGAGACTTCAATGCAAAAGTCGGCAAGGGAAAAGATGAAAGCATTGTTGGTAGTTACGGATTGGGCATTCGAAACCAAAGAGGAGAAAAATTAGTACAGTTTTGTAAAGAGATCCAATTTTCCATTATGAATACACAGTTTAAACTGCCACCAAGAAGACTGTACACATGGAGAGCACCAGGAGACATGATAAATCACACAATAAGAAACCAAATAGACTACATCACAATTAATAAAAGGTTCCGCAACTCAATATCATCAGTACAGATATCCTGGTGCAGATATTTCATCTGACCACAATCTACTATCAGCAAAAATACAACTACGTTTGAAGAAGATGAGAAAGAAGAATATAAACAAGACAACAAACATAAAAACACTGAAAACCCAAGAAATAAAACACAAAGTACAACAAGAGATTAACAACAAATTTGCGAATACCCCTTCAAATTCCCAACAAACAATAGAAGACAAATGGAACAACATAAAACATACTACTGTCTCATTTACAAAAAACAACCTGGAACCGCAAAGAAAACAAAGAAAGAAGATATGGATGACAACAGAAATATTAGGATTGATGGAGGAGAGAAGACAGTTCAAAAATAGAGATGAAATCAAATACAGAGAAATAAACAAGATAATCAAAGAGAAAATAAAAGATGCAAAAGAGTCGTGGTTAAACTTGAAATGTGCAGAGATTGAGGAATTGGAAAAAAAACACGATTCATTCAGTATGCACAAGAAAGTTAAAGAGGCAGCAGGAATGATAAAGAAAAATTACATGACAACATTAATAAATGATGATGGACTAGCAATTTGGGATTCAAACGAAAAGATGAAAACTTGGGAAAACTATATTAAACAGCTCTTTCTTGATGAACACAGAGATAATTCCATAAATATACCAACTGAAATAGACTATACACAAAAATTGAGGAATTCCTTAGCGACAGTCAGTTTGGGTTCAGGAGAGGATTCGGGACTAGAGAGGCGCTATTCAGTGTACAAGTGCTAATCGAACGAGTACGTGATGTTGCTGTAGATACTTACGCCTGCTTTCTCGATTATGAAAAGGCCTTCGACAAAGTGAAACACAGTAAATTGATGACCATTCTGGAGAAACTAGGAATAGACGCTGCATAACGACGCATTATAAATAATCTATACTGGCATCAAAAAGCGAAGGTCAAAGTGAATAATGAATATTCCAACATGATAAATATACAAAAAGTAATACGACAAGGCTGTATTCTATCTCCGTTATTCTTTAACATATACTCAGAAGACATTTTTAACAAAGCACTTGAAGGGGTAGACTGCGGAGTATCGATAAATGGAGTGGTAGTCAATAATCTACGATACGCAGACGACACGGTATTACTATCAAGTGACGCGGAAGGACTTCAAACATTAATAAACCGAGTGACGAGTGTCAGTGAGGAATACGGACTATCCTTAAATATTAAAAAAATAATAATAATGATAATAAGCAAAAGAATCAACCTAGACGACCGCTTTTATGTAAAAAATAAACACTTAGAACGTGTTAACACAATCACGTATCTAGGTTGCTCTCTTAATGATCAGTGGGACCACTCTCGGGAAATCAGAGTTAGGATAGAAAAAGCAAGAAGTGCCTTTAACAATCTAAAGAGTGTACTATGCAACCTTACCCTAGCTGTAGATACTAGAACCCGCGTCCTCCGCTGTTATGTCTTTTCGATCCTCTACTACGGAGTTGAGGCATGGACCTTGTCTGACAACGCTGAGAAACGACTCGAAGCTTTCGAACTCTAGTGCTACAGACGCATGCTGAGGATACCTTGGATCTTACATATCACAAATGAAAGGGTGCTGCAACTGGCCAACAAAGAGAAAGAAGTCCTGCAAACCGTCAAAATGAGGAAGTTGACATACTTTGACCACATTATGAGGGGGCGAAAAATATCGATTCCTCCAACTAGTAATGCAGGGCAAGATTGAAGGGAAACGAGGGCCTGGCCGAAGACGAATTTCTTGGTTACGAAACTTGCGGCAGTGGACTGGTGAGACGTCAAAAAATTTATTTAGAGCAGCGGTTAATAAAATTATCTGGGCCAGAATGATCGCCAACGATACTTGAAGGCATGGCACTAGAGGAGGAAGAAGAAGAAGGTATGGAACGGGTGAAAAGAACATTAAAATAAAATATAATTTTGTGATTTTGGATTATTTGCTAAAACCTTAGGTCCATAGATGATTATTTTTTAGGGTTTGATATATTATAAATGGATGCTTCACACACTTAGATTTAAATATTTTTAAAAATCATAAATTATTGATGGATAAAAGAAAGTAGGTAACAATAAAATAGTTTTTTAATATAACATTTGTATACAATATTTTTTATTGAGGTAAGCTTGAAGGTAGACAATGTTGAGCTAAAAGAAAAACTACAATTTTGGACTTTCATTGTCTAAATTTATTTGAAAACGGGACGTTTTAGACCGGATTAAATCACCAACCGATATCAATATGTGATAACAATAGGTGATTTACTACGAACCGAAGCGTTGTGTTTTCATAAAATTGACATAAATTGATACAAAAGGAATCTCTACTAGAATGTTCAATGTCTATAAGATTTAATAATAAATAAATTTATTGTGAAGGTAATTGCAGATTAATTTTTAATTAAAGCAACCGCTAGGAGCTATTGAAGTTGCCAAATGAATATGTATTATTTTGGTATTTTACTGTTCTCTTTCAAAGTCAATATAGACAAACAAAAACAAGGGCTAGTTAAAAACGTTTTTTCTCAAATACCAATATAAAGAAATTTTCAGAATATCTTAGTAATGAGAACTGGGAAGAGGTTTGGAGCGTGGGGAGTGATGCAGAGCAGACATACAATGTTTTTTTCCAACATTTTTCATTATCATTTCGATTCAGCCTTTCCTTATATATATTCATATCTAGATCGAAAATCAAAAGTGTGAGTTGGGTAAATGCAGAAATCAAAAACTATTCAATATATATTAAAGATTTAAATGTATGGTACAAAAAAAAATGATTCTATAATAGCATTGGAATTATATAAAACAGAAAAAAAGCATTATAAGAAATACCTAACAAACTATAAAAAATCCATAAACGACAACAGAATCACAAACTCAGGTAATCATTCAAAACCCGCATGGGCTCTACTAAATTCTCAAATCAATAAAAATAGGCCCGCTAGTGGTATCTCATTGAAAACTGACGCAAATCTTGTAACTGACCCCAATGAAATAGTTTCGGCCTTCTCTGAGAAATTTCAATTGGAAACTGCCTCAAATATAAATTTCATATCTCAGAATAGCGAGCCATGTGCAAATACAATTTTTCTTTCTCCAGTCAGCCATCAGGAAGTGTTCAACATAATTATGAAATTGCCCAATAATTATTCTTCAGGAATGGATGAGGTACCTGCTTATATCCTGAAGCATGTTGGGCAATCCCTGAGGAAACCCCTTGAATTAAGCATATTTCCAGCTGCATTGAAAAGGGCTAAGGTGATTCCTGTATTTAAAAAAGGGGACCGCCAAAGCATTAAAAATAACAGACCGGTTTCACTTCTTCCAACAGTGTCAAAGGTTTTTGAGAGAGCAATATATAACCGACTCATGAGTTTTATCACACAAAATAATATTTTAGTAGGACATCAATATGGCTTCAGACCGCAAAAGTCAACTGAACTGACAACAACTTATAACGCAATTAATATTATAGTCAGTAAAAGGAATCAGAATAACATTAGTATGACAGAACTGATTAATATACACTAGATCTTAAGTTAAATGGCCATCCTAGTAGACAATACACATCTCAGCCGTTGACCAGCTTCTCAACTATTATTTTACCCTAATTATTAGGTATATTAGGTATGGTTCAAAATATTGTAATCCTAAATAATATTAACAAAGCAAACTTAACTAGTTTGTCGTTTTCTAACAATTCTACATATTCGTCAGGTATTAAAATCACATTAAAACGAGGAACACTGAAATAAGAAACGTAGATCAATGTAGGTACACTACAAAATATCGCGGAAAAAATATTTTATGGTATAATAAGCCTTAGAAACTAGGAGAGCCTTTACTTATTTTCGAAATTTGTTGAGAAATTAAATTTTTCTAATTTTTAGTGGAAGATGCATAAACATTTTTATACCGTTGTAGAATATTGAATTTTTGGTTTGACTTTGGGTATAGGCAAGTTAATTTTAAATGCTTGACGAGTGGGACGTACTGGGGTTGAATTAATTTCACTTCTTATAAATTAAGCAAGATATCTCCAGCAAAAACAGACGGGATAAGGTTTAAATTTTATGTGATAGAAATAGCGGTCTACTAGAATCCCTAATTCTGGCCATGCACATATATTTAATGGCCCTTTTTTGCAGAACAAATATGTTAAATAAATGCTGGGAGCTGCAATCTAGGTTGTCATTTTCATAGTTTATTTATTTGGCATACTCTCAAAAAGTAATAAAATCCATCAATCAATCAGTCAATCAATATTTTATTCATGTCAATTACATATAAGAATGTTTACGCATGCCAGATAATATGAACAAAGATTAAGTAAAGTACATCCTAAATAATAAAATATAATAATACACAGTTTCCTAATTAATATAAAATAAAAGTTATAAATTTAAACTATGAAGTACGAATAACTAAGGCCAGACTAAAAAGCATTACATAACAGCAGATCCAAGACTACTACAACAGAATAAAATTTTAATTAAAATACTACTCAGGGAGTAGAAAACTTGACTAGTAAGAAACTTTTTTATTCGGATTTTACCACAGGGAGTGGTAGCTCTCTTACCCTAACAGGCAATATATTAAAATATTTAATCGCCAAATACCCTGGGCCTTCTCGACATCTTTGTAGGCGTCGGTAAGCAGGAACCAGATCGCCCCTGGCACGAGTGTTATAGTTATGCACATCTCGATGAGTTGGATAGAGGTCTAAATTTTCCCTTACATACACCAGGCACACAAACAAATAGAGACAAGGCACAGTCAAAATTCTAAAATTAATGACGACACTTTTAAGTTCTCTCTATAATCCAAACCAGATATCACCCTAACAGCCTTCATCTGCAATCCAAAAACTCTATGTCCCCATGCAAGGATTGTATAGCTGATATGTGTATGAAAAACTGCAAAATAAGTTCTTCATCTTACATTAGCAGAGACACACCGAGGGAGAAGAAAAGTTCTGGCAAGTTTTCTAGCAAGGGCACCAACATGCTTACACCACTGTAGTTCGGGATCCAACATCACATCCAGAAATGACACTGCCGAGACATTCAGTGTCTCCTGTAGCCCTCTGAGGGAGAGAATCATAATCTGGGTCTTCTCTGCATTCATTTAACAGCAGCCTGTTAGAGCAGAACCAGTTTTCTGCCCTCTCCTGTGCCAACCTGATAGCCTCCAACGCACGATCGAATGTATCAGCAGGAAGAGAAACAGAGGTATCATCAACAAAGAGACATGAGATATTTGGCTGTAGTTTTCGGGTTGACCCGGATCCCCTTTCTTAAAGATTGGAGTCACACATACAACCTTAAGAACATCCGGAAACACGCCAGTTCTCAAACATAGATGTATCTGAATTCTGAATTTTGCAAACTATATAGATCAGTTATATTAGAAGAAAAGTTATAAAAATGATTAGAACTAGGCAAAGAGTTCCTCTGAATATCTTGAGTCTTATGGCGGTGCTTATTTATTATTTGCCACATGGTTTTATTGGGGTTGGTAGAAGTAAGAATTAAGTTGTCATTTGCTTTGATTTTGGCCTCATTTATAGTTTGCCTATATTTTTTTTAAATGGTTTTTCTACAGATTTTCTATATTTGGAATATTGTATTGTGTTTTGAGCTGATATAAAAGATTGAGTTGTTCCCGCATTATTAAACCATGGAATATTACAGGGTTGGTCAGATCTCACAATATAAGATTTATCTGGGAAAGAATCTAAATAGACATTTTCTAAGATGTTTAAAGGTTAATTAAATTTTTTATTAACATCAGTGTTTTCGTTGATAAAATCCCATGATGTACAAGATATTGTATTAAAAAACAAGAAGAGACCCCTTTGTGTTACTAGTCTACATAGCTAATAGGACTCAACATAACCATCTCTCGCGCACTCAATCACACATTTCAACACTTGACCCATAATTATGGTCTGATATATTCAACTCTACAACATTTACAGAACTCACAGTTACACTAGGACTTACAAATAGATTATCCAGACATGCTTCCATTCTTGTGGCCTGGAAAATGGTCTGTCTTAAACCAAAGCTTTCTGCAGTATCTCCAAATCTCACTGCATCGGGATGGGCTGTATTAAAGTAGATGTTGAAATCACCAGCTACTATGATATTAGTGCCATTCTTAAAACCATACATAGTTTTTTCAAATGTTGCTAAAAAGGTGTCAAAACAGCCCGGGGGTGGGCGATACAATGCTAAAATATATAAATTAAGATGTTTTATATAAACAGAACAATATTCAATACATTTATTAATACTAAGACTAGAAATTGTACAGGGATGGTCTCTAGGTTAATTCTGGCAAGGATCATAGTACCACCACCTGTACTTTCACTCCGTGCAAAGTACCCTGCCACTTCAAAACCGTCGAATTGATAGGTACTAGCTTCCTCCGGACATAGCCAGTGCTCAGTGATGCACACTATCTAAATATCTTTGTCGGCTACAAATGCTTTTAGCTGACCTTCTTTTTGCCGGATCGATCTAACATTGATATGCAGAACATTTAGGCGAACTGTCTCAGGACTACGTTATGGCTCTTACCATTTAATGGCGTTAGATGTTCATAAAATGGTTTATGATAACATCCCTGGGCCATAATGTTGAGTAAAGGTATTGGTTAATAGCACTCTGTGGTACAATAAGCCTAAAAGATTCCTTGTGTTTATCTTTTTTTGTCTGCATTTTTTCACATCTGCAGCCATAACAGTAGGTCTTGCTGGGCGTCAGTATCGATATCGGAAACGTTACGACGATAAACCACCTTTTTAGATCCATCGTCCTCTTCTGATTGCTGTTTTGGTTTTGATCCAGCCACCATCATTGATTAAAGTTAGGTTAGGATCACGTTTCTTCTCTTCTTTGCCATGTGCGCCGGTCTCAGATACAATGACAGATCGTTCCAATTCCGCATCCCTACACATTTTTATTCCTACGCAGTTCCTCAATCAAGCCCATTTCTACCCGAGAATAACAACCACAGAGAAGCGACAACATAAATCCCGCCCAAAAATTTAGAGTGGGAGGTAAACATGTTAACTGTCATCTCCACGTGCTTGTCTGTTTAGTTTAGTCCGAGATTTGTTTAGTACAGTCGTCGACGACAAAATTTTTGCGTGAACGCCAGTTTCCTTTGGTTTGTTTGTGTGTTAATTATTATTGAAGTGACTTCTTTAGCGACGGTAAAGTCAGAAAGAAATTAAACGCTTATCAAAGTGAAACGCCCCTTTAATTAAGCATGTTCCAGTATAGCTAGAGGGCTGAAATTTTCAGGACATGTAGCCGGGGTAAAATGAGGATCCTGGACGAAAACTGGACCCAGTACTCCCCGTTCGGCCAGCAGAAAGTCTAACTAGACTAGACTAACCCAAACTAACCAAATCTATTAAAATTTAATCTAATGGATCGGACTAAAATAAGTTGAAACTAAGTGCAACTAACCGAAAGTTGATTGGACGACTAACCCAAACTAACCAAATCTATTAAAATTGATTATAACGTATCGGAACCGGTTCAAATGACTAAAATAAGTTGAGACTAAGTGTAACTAACCTAAAGTTGATTGGACGACTAACCCAAACTAACCAAATCTATTAAAATTGATTATAACGTATCGGAACCGTTTCAGATGATTAAAATAGGTTGAGACTAAGTGAAACTAACCGAAAGTTGAATCAACGACTAACCCAAGCTAACTATATCTATTAAAATTGATTATAACGTATCGGAACCGCTTCAAATGACTAAAATAAGTTGAAAATAAGTGAAACTAACCGAAAGTTGATTGGACTACTAACCCAAACTAACCAAATCTATCAAAATTTATTATAACGTTTCGGAACCGGTTCAAATGACTAAAATAAGGTGAGACTAAGTGAAACTAACCGAAAGTTGATTGGACGATTAACCCAAACGAACCAAATCTATTAAAATTGGTTATAAGGTATCGGAACCGGTTCAAATGACTAAAATAAGATGAGAATAGGTGAACCTAACCGAAAATTGAATCGACGACTAAATTTGCATAAACATAAATATTTACTCATTGTCTTCACGTTTTAGTGACATAACCATATTCTGTCTTTCATGCGACCTGGTATAAATAAAAAGAAAAAGTGTAGATTTTATCGTAATTAAAAATCGGAAGTCGATAGAGCAATGACAACTGTATAAAAAATGTCATATAAATTTCTGCCGTGCAAAGGCAAAATGATGTACTCGCAAAATTGGAGTTTTGAGGAAAATCGATTTGAAAGCAAATTGTTTGCCAAACTGTTAAAAATTTAACAAATTATTTGAGGTTCGTAATTTAGGCTCATTTGTACTTAGATAATGTATTTTATACATGACTCACTCATTATATTGCGAATTGTGCTTTTTTGGTTGAGTACATCATTTTTCCACCAAAAAATTGCAAAAAAAAACTTTGGCATAATAATGTAAAGAACTGTACGGTTTTATTCCATTGTCTTACTAATAACTAGAGCATGGTTAATTGGATAAAATAATGTACTGTCTTTACATATTTTAATGTATTTATATTTAAAAATAAAAAATTACAAAATACTGCTTCTTATTTGGACTAAAAAATGTTTGCGAAAAAGTCAAAATCTAAAATAATTATAACTAAATAATTATTATACATTCAAAAAACACTATAAAAAGGATAATTTGTAATAAAACTGTTATACATACCTCAGTAGTATTTCCGTTTAACAGTCGAAACATTAATTTCACTAGCGACGACATTATTTTGTCTCGAATTAGCAAAGAGTTCGATAGAAAAATATTATCTGCTTAACTTTCGCACGATATGCTAAAAAGTGAGGTTAAACTATGGTAAAAGAGTGTATAGTGGCACGTACCTTTGTACTGCTAATTAAAATTTTAAAACCCTCCAATGGCAAAATGATGTACATGATGTACATAGCTGTACATTATTTTGTCATTGTAAAATAGGATAAAATAACAATGGCATACAACGGTACTGGCCAATACATTTTTTTGACATAGAAATTTTATAAAATACATTATTTTGTCCTTTTTTAAACAAAAATGTTTGTTAAGTACATTATTTATCCATTGAGCTATCTTCAAAACGAATAGAGATATATGTAGTTATGGTTTAAAAATGTACTTATAGAACTTTTGTTGTACATTAAAACGTGCATAATTTCAATTCAATTTGCGCAAAATTGCGAATCGATCATCATTTTGCCTTTGCACGGCAGATTTGTCGGTATTGTTTATAGTTAGTTTTGATGTATTTGTGACAAGTAAGGTCAGAATAAATTAAATAATTTTACTTAAAATTAGACTATTGACGCGAAAATGTACTAGATTAATTTTATAGACTGCATCGCTGTACTATATTATTATTATACTTTATGCTTATTTTGTAACTAAATAACTGCTAATTTAGCAAATATATTTCGAGAAAAGCGTTAAAAGATCAAACCTTTTTGTTGCCTTATAATTCTTCATTAATTTTTTTAAGCTTAACTAGGAAACAATACCGACAAATGTATATGACATTTTTTATACAGTTGTCTTTGCTCTATCGACTTCCGATTTTTAATTACGACAAAATCTACACTTTTCCTTTTTATTATACCAGGTCGCGTGAAAGACAGAAATGTCACCAAAACGTGAAGACAATATGTATCAATATTTATGTTAAAATGTGTCAACTTAATCCCCTATTAATATACGATTATATAGATTTCAGTAAATTGGACGGTTCAAGCAATTGTCAAACCTCACAGTTAAATAAATTCGTCAATATTTTCCTTATTATAACAGATATCGAAAAAGGTGTTTAACAAGAAAGTTTTAGTTGTCGATGCTCTATTGTAGGCAAATAAAATTTGACATCTACAATTGTCAAATTTGACAAATTATTTCAAATTAATATGATATATGTCAAAATATTACCTTAACATTTTGACACCTTTAAATATCATATTTTGACATATATTTTTCACTTGCAGAAAAAGTAGCCATGTTTATTTTATATATTATACGTTTATATGTCAGCGAGAGCTTTAATTTTTTTTTTAGAATTTATTTAATATCATTTTTGACATATTATGTTAGTTTTGGCCGAAAATCATTTATATCAAAATTAGTAGCATTCATGTAATTATGGCGATCTCTTTAGGCTAACGCAGTATTATCTGCGAATCTTTTGGATAAATAAAAAAATGTTCGTACAGTACGTGTCTGTCTTATCAATTCTATTATAGTGCGATATATTCTGCATGACATTAGTTAAATTTGACCATCATTTACATGTAAATTTTTCAGAAATGTTTGAAAAAAACAGGTAATTATGGTATTTCTAACATTGATATATGTACAGGGTGGCTCGAATTCGTGTCTATGTATGGGGAACTCCAAAACCGTAAGAAATACAGTGTCGGTCAAATTAAGGCAAAATTGCGCATTTAAGTGCCTAACAAGATGCCGTTTAGAAAGTTTTAAAATTCCGAGTATTTACGGAGATATCCGGAAAAAACCGAAATTTTGAAAAATCGTTTTATTTTTTTCCTGGGTTTATTTAAAAACGGATTTCAAATCTAATTGCACTTTTGCATTGCCACTTTTTCCGCTCTATCCAATGATGATATCCAGTTCGAAATCCGACGTTTCGTCAGCAAGGGATCATCATCAACTTTCTTTTTTTAAATACGAACTTTAATTTTTTTTATCGGTTTTCAGATGGTATTGGCGTAATTAATATGAGTATGTGTTTTTTTATTTTTATTATTTTTTTATTTTTATTATTTTTTTATTATTTTAATTTTATATATTTTGCTTTTGCGTGATTTTAAATAATTTTCATATTCTATAAAAATATTTTATTTGTTTTTTGCACTAAGTGGAAAATTGGAGCCCGTATTAAAAATTAAAAATAGTCAAATTATTTTTTACGAGAATATGGCCATGAACTATTACTCAAACAAGTTGCTTAGTGCATTTTATTTATTCCAATAAGTGTTTTTCCATCAAAGTTCCTATAGTATCACGTAGTATGATTATAAATTGTTGATGTTCTCTATTAAATAAATTTTTTAATTGGTTAAAAGTTGGGAATATTTTATCTTTGCAGTAAGCAACTTGTTTAAGTAATAGTTCATGGCCATATTCTCGTAAGAAATAATTTTACTATTTTTTTATTTTTAATACGCTCCAATTTTCCACTTAATACAAAAAACAAAATAAAATATTTTTATAGAATATAAAAATTTCAAATGTAATTACCTTAAATTATTTAAAATTACGCCAAAGCAAAATATATAATTAAAAAAATAATAATAAAAATTTAAAAAAAAATAAAAAAAAAAATTAAAAAAATAAAAACACAGTCATATTAATATCGCCAATACCATCTGAAAAACGATAAAAAAAATTAAAGTTCGTATTTAAAAAAAGAAAGTTGATGATGATCCCTTGAAGACGAAACGTCGGATTTCAAACTGGATACCATCATTAGATAGAGCGGAAAAAGTGGCAATGCAAAAGTGCAATTCAATTTGAAATCCGTTTTTAAATAAGCCCAGGAAAAAAATAAAACGAATTTTCAAAATTTCGGTTTTTTCCGGATATCTCCGGAAATACTCGGAATTTTAAAACTTTCTAAACGGCATATTGCTAGGCACCTAAATGCGCAATTTTGCCTTAATTTGACCGACACTGTATCTCTTACGGTTTTCGAGTTCCCCATACATAGACACGAATTCGAGCCACCCTGTACATGATGAACGTTCATTATGGATATGAAAATAAACGCTTTTAAATAGGATAGTATATTGTAGATAATAGTTGTTATTATATTGTTATTAATTTGATTCAGTTTTTTATTATCTTTTAACAACCATTTGAGGATTTGTTTTTATATGCATTTGTAAATATATCGGTAATAGATTCTTAACACCCTGTATATGATTTTCAAAATCTTATTTTTATCTTAATAACATGCAAATGGGTCTCTCTAACCGGTTCCGATACGTTGTAATCAATTTTAAAAGATTTGGTTAGTTAGTTTGGGTTAGTAATCCAATCAACTTTCGGTTAGTTTATCTTATTCTCAACTTATTTTAGTCATTCGAAGCGGTTTCGATGGTTAGTTTGGGTTAGTCGTCGATTAAACTTTCGGTTAGTTTCACATAGTCTCAACATATTTTAATCATTTGAACCGGTTCCGATACGTTATAATCAATTTTAATAGATTTGGTTAGTTTGGGTTAGTCGTCGATTCAACTTTTAGTTAGTTTCACTTATTCTCAACTTATTTTAGTCATTTAAAGCGGTTCCGATACGTTATAATCAATTTTAATACATTTGGTTATTTTGGGTTAGTCGTCGATTCAACTTTCGGTTAGTTTCATTTAGTCTCAACTTATTTTAATCATTTGAACCGATTCCGATACGTTATAATCAATTTTAATAGATTTGGTTAGTTTGGGTTAGTAGTCTAATCAACTTTCGGTTAGTTTCACTTATTCTCAACTTATTTTAGTCATTTGAAGCGGCTCCGATACGTTATAATCAATTTTAATAGATTTGGTTATTTTGGGTTTGTTGTCGATTCAACTTTCGGTTAGTTTCATTTAGTCTTAACTTATTTTAATCATTTGAACCGGTTCCGATACGTTATAAACAATTTTAATAGATTTGGTTAGTTTGGATTAGTCGTCGATTCAACTTTCGGTTAGTTTCATTTAGTCTCAACTTATTTTAATCATTTGAAGTTCCGATACGTTATAATCAGTTTCAATAGATTTGATTAGTTTGGGTTAGTTGTTGAATCAACTTTCGGTTAGTTTCACTTATTCTCAACTTATTTTAGTCATTTGAAGCGGTTCCGATACGATAATCAATTTAATAGATTTGGTTAGTTTGGGTTAGTCGTCGACTCAACTTTGGGTTAGTTTCACTTAGTCTCAACTTATTTTACTTATTTGAGCCGGTTACGGTACGCTATAAACAATTTTAATAGATTTGGTTATTTTGGGTTAGTCGTCCAATCAAGGATACGAAAATTTCGTAACGCGAGACGAAAACATAAACCATGTCGTGATGCGACCTTGAAAAATCACTCCCATGAAACCAAAGAAGTATTCACTTCAAAAAGGTTAGAACGCGACAAATCAGTAAACTCTGAGTTAAACCGTTAAATCCTAAAACATAACTACCTACTATTCATAATACATTTGTAATAAGGTAAATAATAAACATGTAACTAATTACATGTTTTATGGGTGTATAGCATTTCTTTTCCCTTTATTACATTTCTCTCAGTGTATTAAACCAGTCATCTGTCACATATGTCAAATTGAACTTGGCTCTCCAACTTCAAAGGTGCCGACGGCTATTGTCGCTTCTCTGCGGTTGTTATTCTCGGTTTCTACTGTTTGGTTTGGCACTTTTGGTTCATGAATGTCAACGTCGACGATGATGACGTCATCAGGTTGGCAAGACGCCATGGTTGGTTTTCGAGATGCAGGGAAAGGGGATTGTTGTTTTTGTTTACCTTTTTCTTTTCCTTGGCGGGAATTTTTTTGTGGTTTTGTTGCGTCTGCAAATGTCTGCTTCCACAAGCCGGCATTTTCCTGCAGGATTCTATTTTTATCAGTTAGCTACTTTACTAACCTTTTTAGACACTCGATAATTTCGGTTTTCTCGTTAGCATCCACTCCGCTAACGTTACTTTTGTCGGCAGCATCACAACAAACTACTAGAGTTTTATCCATGAATACGACTCTTCCACTCCAATCCCTGCTGCACAGGAATTGTGGTATAGGCCTCCACACTTACACATAGGACTACACTAGAATACTTTTTTTTATAACAGTTAAAAGGAATTTTCTCAGGAGCGTCGTCTTTCGACTGTTCTTTAGACGACGCGACGCCATCTTGTAAACTTGTTAACGCATTATGTGCGTTTTATCATTTGGAGCTTATCTAAAAATGCCTATAACACTTCTCTCTTATGCCTCTGGCCACATCCTTGAACTTTTAAGTTTCTTTGATTCCTTAAAAATACGTTAACAGGACTTTTTATTAAAGCACCACTTTATAAACAGATTAAGTTGGGTGTCGTCTTTCTTATTTGATTTTTGTGGCATCCACACTACACAATTTTACGAAGTATTACAAAAAAAAAATACCTATTTTTCATTGTTTTTTTTTATCTTTTTCTTTAGGGATAACGAAGATCCCGATGCACTCTGTAATCCGGAACCAGAAATGGACGAAGAGATCCAGGCCGCCTTCGAAGAGTTCGTGAAGCTGAGCAAAAGTAAATTTTGAGACTCGACATTTTCTGATAGTTGTACTGATTTATATTTATTTAACTCTCTATACCAATCTGTTTATAGTTTGAGGGATTTCTAAAGTCGTTAATACCTCACTATAAATATTAGTAGCTTGCTTTCTGTTAGATAAAAAATAAAATACAGGTTTTTTGTTTAAAATACTGTATTTAGAAAAAAGTGCTACATATGAACAATTTTTGACGATATATTTCAGAACGAATGAATAATATAAAAAAAATTAAACCTGGTTAAATAAAGTGGTTGAAGCAAAAAAATAAAGACAGATGGTCGTTTGAATGCCAAGTATAGATTTAAACAAGGTTGAAAATAAAAAAAAATACGTTTGGATTTCTTAAGTTCCTAGTTGTAGGAATATGGTATTATGGAGTTATTTAAAACAAAAAAATTTATATTAGAAATACAAAGCCTTTATTGAACTTTACATGTATATAACAAAGGAAAACAAACATTAAACTTAAGAATTAAGTGACAGGAACTTATTTATTTCATGGAAAAGTCTGTATTTCAATTTATCAAAACATTATGAATCTTTTTTGGATTATCTGAAAGTGACATATTTGGAAAATATGAAGTTTTGCTTATGTAATTGATTTTATATACATCTAGTGAGTGGAGTTGAATTCGCAAAATAATACAAAGGAAGAGTTCTCATTGCAATGGAAGAAATAGATTTTATTGCAATGTAAGATAATAATCACGGAATGGTTCCAACTATATACTAAAGATATGTTCAAGGTCAGTGTATTTGCTCTCAAGGTTTAAATTAATATTGCCCTTACCTAGTGATTTTTTGTGGCATGGCAACCCTCACAACCCTGTATTGCTGTCACACCACACTATGGGAAAGTCAGTTGAGCTAATATACTTCTCAGTGGTCTAATCACTAGTAACTAGTAACTACACATTATCATATCAAAACCCTTTTTTGGTTTCATAATCGTAATCCCAAGTTGTTTCCGCAATGCGTGAAGTTATATTTTGGAGGTGCCTGCACAGCATTCCTCAAAACTAAGGTATATTTACTTTCGGTAGCTGTTACTAACGGCAAAATCAGCGTTTTTAAACTGTAAAAATACGAATATATAGTACTTTTTAACGTTGGCATACATAATACATACATAACTAATTTCCGAAAAATATATATTTTTTACCAGATTCGAATGGGAAAACAAACCGCAAAGACGAGAATTTTTGATATTTTCGTAACGAACAAGAAACAAAATGAACAGCCAAGAAATGTAGCGTGGATAAACAAAGAATATTTTCTCTGAGAGCAAACCAAATTGTAGCTTGCATTTTACAACTTCTTATCCCTGTAGGATAAAACTTAACCTCTAACTTGCCTGCCCGCATCGACACCATACTTCTTTGGAGCTTGGAGCCATACTATCCAACTTATGCCAACATAATGTAATAACAAAGATTAGAATTTTAAAAATTGAAATAGAGTTTCAACTCACATGACACTGGCATTTTTTGGTCAACCTGACGACGTTAAATCTAATTTTAGTTACAGCTGCAGAAGGTAAATATATCAAAACTTTGTTATTTATTCATTTCATTCACCAGGTTTTATCTAAAATTGATTTTGGGAAATAAAAGAAAAGCAGAATATGATCCACACTTGATTGGATCATACTACAATATTATAATGAAGTTAATTGCGTTTTTGTATTGATATTTACTATTTAATTTTTAAATTATGGAACTGATCGGACGGAAGCCGTTCTAAATCAAACCAGTTTTTATCGATTACGATTAATTTTTGTATAGTATATTTCAATTATACCAAGTGTAACAAAGAAAATGCCTAATAAAGCACGAGATACATACAGTTCTTATCTAAAAATGTTTTTTTAAATTTTGCAACAAAAAAAAATGTTTTTTCTTCAGTTTATAAAAAAACTTTTATAGCTTCGAGGTCCAAAAACGAATAAAGAAACAGAGATAATAAGGAAAATAATCGGCTATTATTTGAAATTCCGTTTTTAACACGGAAAATAAATGTATCCACTTCAGTCAATTCAAACAAAGAAATTAGAGTATCGACTTGAACTGTCTGAACCGATCGGAAATTCAATTCAAGCCGTCTATAACCCTATTTTCAAACGGGTGCATGGAAATTGGATCAGACTGGCAAGAATGATGTCATGATCTTTAAATAAAAAAAGTAGCACTGACATTTTTCAACATTTTAAGAAAATGATATGAATCAATTTTAATTTTTTGTGAATTGTCAATTTTAATATTTTTGTATAGCAATCTATGTAAAATGTCTCGTTTTATTTACCCAAAAAATCGATTTGTGTTGCTTATTTTAATGGGTATAACGCGTATGCTAAACATTTGAAACAAACTAAATAACATTTGTATTGTGACAGGTTCAGCTTGAAATGTCAGACACTGTTGCATCTCGCTCTCGGCTGTTATCTCATAGTCTCCCGTCAAGATTAGGCGCCGTCAATTTTTTCTTGTACGTTTCAATATACTCGTATGTGTCATTCGTTTCAAGAGGCTATAAGTCGATGTTGATTGATTACGTAGGTAGAATAGGGAAACAATACCAACATAGGTTTTTTGCACTACCATAATTTAATATTAAAATATACTCTTCAGAATTCAGGATGTTCTTTTGGAAAATACCTATGTTGAATGCTGTTTGGTTTTCTACTATAATAACAAATTCTCAAAATGTAAACGAGAACCCCGTACATAGTTTTACTATTGACATTTTCCTTGCTGTTCTAGTTTTTATTTGACTGACGCATGTGTTTTTACACGATTTATATAAATTTTAACTATCTGTAATACAGGGTGGTAACTAATTCATGTCATATATTTCGGAAGGAAGTTCCCTCAGGTTTTTTGAAAAGAACAAGAGATAAAAGCAAAATTGACCGATTATTATTAAAGCATAAGGAGACATGTCATGGCGTTATTTGTTTGAGTTAGTTCATATTTCAACATGCATCAAATCAATATTATCATTATTTCATTAATTAATATTTTCGTGTTTCACTTCGGGCAATTTCCGGTAATATTTCGGGGTAAGGTGTTAACGACTGCAGAGATCGACAAGTCATGATTTTTATATATATTGCGCAAATATTTGAAAGTAATTATTTATATTTTCTGGTTAAGTTTAGTCTCGATATTTAAAGCGTTAGGTGTTCCATTCGAATAGAAGATTTGTCTCAAAACATGATGGTGTAGTAAATGTGATTTATTTAAGTCTAAATAAGAATTTGTAGTTGTATTAATATCAGCACAGAAATTAAGACCTTTTAATAAAAATTAGAGTATATTTTGTAGTGTTTGTAATTATATTTGAAAGAAGTTTGGCAAAGAAGTATTAATGGTTACAAAAAGCAAAGAATATTCTATTATATAAGCTGATCTCTTCTTTGGATTTTGGACCATTACGGGGGCGTTTCAAAAACGGCTTTCAAGATTTCATCTCAGTGGCGGCTCGGCAGCAGTGGCGTGCACACAATGAAAGCACAAATGCATTGCCTACCCTGATGTTTTGACATTTTTTATATATTTCCATTTAATTTTAATCCCGATAATATAAATTATAATTTTACTAATAAGTAGATATGATCCAAATTTAAAAAGCTTATCTTAAGCGCCAATTAAAATATTAATTATATTATAGAAAAACATCACAGTCTACCACTCATATTACGCTACCTATATTAAACGGAATAATATTCTCCGACGGCAACCGCTAAAAAGCATTCCATAACAAACCGAAGGCATGCATTCATACCGTCAATACTGGATTTACTACGGAAGGGAAAAGCAGTGCTTGAAAAAGGACAGCCAAATGAAACGTTACATAAAAAGAAAAGAGACAAAGCATGCGAAGATCCCGACGACGCGACGCAACGATAAGTGCTGTTGCCAAAATGTGCTCTCTTTAATTAATATTTTGGTTTGATAGACATTCTTTTTTACCAAGGATCATATTATTATTGTTTTTTTTGCGCTTTAGTAATGGGTTTGAAAGCGATTACCGGTACATCATTACAGGGTTTGGTTAAGAAAGCTTTATTATTTAATAATGTTTAAAATTACAGTACATGGGGCATCCCTAAATTTATTAATATTTCGATATCTGGGTATTAATAACGCCATGCATTTTTTTGCAAGAAACTGAAACCCGATAATACAACACCGGCATTGGCCAGCCATAAATAAGAATAACCTCAGGTTTCCTTTTCTATGTGCTCTATTCTTGTGTGAGATTGGGATTTGACGCCCTGCGCTTTTAGTTATAGTTTTGAAAGTTTAGTTAGTTTAGTACCTATACAAGGGGTTGTTGTTTTCTTTGTGGGTTAGTTTTGTTGGTTAGAAAGAAAACCTCGATATTTTAATAAAAAAATCCATGACAATTATTAGTGGCTCTGCAGGTGTCGTCATAAAATTAAAATGTATTGTTGGCTATGCTTACTCTTTGGCGAAGAAGGAAATTGTAGAGTAAACGTGGGTATATTGATGTAAATAATGTGTCAAATGTCTCAGAAAAACAAGGCCAGTCCACTAACCATTTACAACGCGTTTTCTTTGCATAGTTTTGACGAAACTCGAATTGAAAAGGCTTTATGCCTACATTTTTTGGAGCCTCAAAATGGACGTTTTTGGGCGTGGCACCTAAAAAAAAATCTATTTACAGCGGCGCCTGCAGCGGGCTTACTCCTTCTGTATCATTTTCTATTATGTTGCCTACCCTCTCCTAAATGGCACTGCACGCCACTGCTCGGCAGGTGAAGCAATAATTGCGAACTCAATCTATTTTTTAAATCGAATAACATTATAACATATTAAAATTTGTTGGTTGAAATTTTCATTCATTCATAAAAAACAAAAGGTCATTATGCAATAACCCGACCGTACAACCGCCTGTATTCATCCAACTGTGACTTGAATCGGTAAAAACTTTTTTCTTCAAACGTCAGTAAATCCGTCATTACTCGACTGTGTAGGCGGCCGTGAAGTTTCATTTTTCCTCCCCCGGAGCTTTACTTTTCACTTTTCCGCCGGCGGAGGTAAAAGTGTTGTCATAGCAACATAGATACAATATATACAGACAACAAAATAAGCGTCAAAAACTCAAGATTTATTAAACTACATTTTGTATTTATCACTCAATTTGTGGCTGCATTTCTAAAAATCACTAATTTAGGAACAAATTGGTTATTATTAAATCGAACTTACTCAATAACTGCTTATCAATACGGAATTAAAACGCAATCGGAGAATCTTAAAAAAAATAATTATTGTTGACAGTGTCCACTGACAGCTTTATGTTACATTATATTCACCGACACCAGTCTAAGCAAGGCCTCCTACGACCGTGGTCTAAGCCGACTTGCGAACCCATTTATTTTTAATAATAATTAGATATTATTACTATTAAAAAGAGACGTTTTTGCATTAATTTGTCGACATTTGAAGAAAAAACAGCATATTTTATTTGGAGGAAAAGTTACTTTTCATGGCTTGCTCTCTATTACCAGCCTCACTCCGTTCGGCTGTTAAACACGAGCGCGCCATGAAAAGTATCACTTTTCCTCCATATAAAATAATATACTATTTCCGAGTTATGTTGTTAATTAACTAGTGCGTCTGAGACATTTATGCATCTGCAAAACGTCTGCCTAGTAAAATTCTTATAACTTTACTGATAACTGCCTTGACAGACTGACACATTGCTCTAGATTATCAAAAGGATCACATCCAGAATTCTCTAGGTTTAGATCGACTTTCCCAAAATATATCGACAATTAGAGATTCTCTTTTAAAAATGCCAATCTTTCAAAGGTTTTATACAGTGTGTCCAAAAAAGTATGCCACATATGGGAAACATCTTTATTATACGTTTCTCAGAAAATGTTATTCTTGATAAAGTTGATACTTGGAAAAAAACTTATTTTGATAATCCTAAATTAAAGATAAATTATACAGGGTACTTAAAAAATTCAAAAATTAAGGTTAAAAAACAAAACATTTTAAATATTGGAAAACCTTCTGCAGAAAAAGTTAAGATAAATACAAAAACCAAATACCATTTTTTCCAAAAGTGCATCGTTACTGAAAAAATTAAATACGAAATTTAAAAGAGCATTTTTCGACATTTTTTCAATAATAATTGTCATGAATTTTCTCCGTAACAGTGTACTTTTGGAAAAAATAGTATTTGCTTTTTGAACACACTGTATAATGAAGATGTTACAAAAAATCATGTGTGCAGTTCACACGCGGCAGAAGTGAAAATTTCTAAACCAAGCGGTGTTAGAAACACCGCAGGAACTTGCGTTTAGGCGATTTTTTTCAAATAAATAGACAAACTACATTCTTCCTTACCTTATAACTGACACAAAATAACAAAATAATTAGTTATAAAAGCCGAATCCAACTGTAAAACGCAAAATGACTAATATAAATTGTTAAAAATAAGAAATAAAATATGACCAAATACATACAGCTTAGTATACAGGGTGAAATAAATTGGCTTCTCACCATTAAAATCTAAGAAACCATAAAGTGATACGAAGTCTGTTAAATGGGGGCAAAGTTGCGCAATTTAAGGGTCATTGATATGCCGTTGAGAAATTTAGAGAATTCCTACTACTTAACTACTTCCCGAGAACCCGAGATATCCGTAATAAACCGAAAATCAGCTATTCCATTTTTATTTTTCCTGACTTTATTTGAGGATAATATAACATAAATTTAACACTATTATTGCCACTTTTTCTCCTTTATAAGTTGGCGGGATCAAATTAAAATCTGACGTTTCGTGTCCGGGCCTCCATCAACTCCATTTTTTTAAATACGGACCTGGATTTTTTATTTAATTTTCTAGAAGCCTTTGGTTCCCCAAAACCAACGATGTATCACACTTGTAGGATAGACGCAACAAATGTTCTCATAAATGAAATCGGGTCAGAAAAGATCGCCCCGTCTCTCTCTAACACATTACCTGTCATAGAAAAAATCTAGATTTGTTGATGTATTGATAAGTGTGAAACATGGTTTTAGAAAACTAAAGGCTTCTAAAAATCCAGGTCCGTATTTAAGAAAATGAAGTTGATGATGGTGGCCCGGACATGAAACGTGAGATTTAAAATGTGATACTGCCATCTTATAAAGGAGAAAAAGTGGCAATAATGATGTTAAATTTATGTTGTATTATCTCTTCAAATAAAGTCAGGAAAAAATTAAAATAAAATAGCTGATTTCTCGGTTTATTACGGATATCTCCGAAAGTAGTAGGAATTTTCTAAATTCCTCAACGGCATATCAATGATCCCTGAATTGCGCAACTTTGCCTCCATTTAAGAGGCTTCGTATCTCTTATGGTTTCTGAGATCCTAATGGTGAGAAGCGAATTTGTTTCACCCTGTATAGTAACCTGTGCTGATATTACTCACGTCTACGTACACCAAACTCTCGATCTGTTCTAATATTTCACGTCACGCATGGCCCTCCGCTCGCTTCGGCGACGCAACCAAACAAAACTAACTCAAGGCATGCCCAAAATCAAGAAAAAAACAACTTTGAAAAATATAATTATGAATTAGACGTACGGATGCGTGAAGGCTCAAACATTGGTGTACCTAGACGCGAATACTGACATTCAACTTTCCACCTGCTTTGTAACTAGATAGTTGAACCACGGTATAAATAAATATACGGTAGGTTCACTGGAGACAAATTTCCAATTTCGCTGACAGTATTTGGCGTCGCGCGCGGAACGTCGGTCGTCCTCATATGCTCATATCGTATATGCGATATTTCAGTTACTATAGTGCCCTTGTGAATGCATGCAGTTTAACAGTGTTGCCAATTAGCGTGTAATTACACGCTTTGTGTGCGTTTTGATTGCCTTGCGTGCATTTTTCGAACATTCTCAAAAAGCGAGTATTTTGTGTGTAATTTCACAAAAAGCGTATATTTTGCGTGTAATTTTGTAATTTGAAAAGCCAAAGCCACTGCCACTTCTTTACCGAAATACCATTGTCATCTATTGTAAATAAATAGGACTAGACGTGCTTTCCTGTTCTGATTTACAAATTCAACGACATCTGTCGGGCTATCACCTACTATACGGCACTTCAGTTTGCAGTTTTAGTTATCCATCAAGGCTTTGCTTTTATCTATTTTCTATTAGATAGGTGTCACCACCTAAACTTGATGGGCATGGGACTTCCCAGTTATTTTATTTTTGTGTGTAATATCAAGAATTTGAGAACTAGATCCTTGTAGCAATTTTTGGTAGCCTAAACATGAGTTAACGAAAAAAGCAATAGATTCTTTTTCTTTTGAAAATAGCGTAATAGCATCGACCAATCGATGGTAATAGAAAGCAGTGGCGGCGATATAAATAAGCAGATATAAGCGAAGCTTAGGGGCCCAGGCATAAAGAGGGGCCCCTCTCTAAAAGCAGACAATGAAAAAAAATTCTTTAAATGAATCAAAAATTTAATGATCGATATCGATATGACGGTACATTTCTATTGTTCTAATTCCAGAAATTACTTCGGGCGCCCTCTCTTGAGTCTCTTGCCATATTACGAGAACACGCGGTCGCGTGAGTCGCGTCGCTACGCTATGAGTAAAGCTCGGATTGTTGTTACCTGTTGGTTATTTGAAGTGAACAATATTGATTGAATGGCTATTTAGTGAGTGTGTACTACAGTTTTTTAATATTTATTATTGGGATTGAGTAAGTAACAGTTATCACTTGAAAATTTAGTGTCATGTCCTGTTAAATCTGTAATCCCTCCCAGAACTTTAACTTGCAATTTTAACTTGTTGAAAAACAAGGGCCGTTTTGTATAGTTAGTTTAGCGGTATAGTAATGATAATATCCATTATCCAGGTCTGGACTGGAATACGAAATACGAAAAACGACCTTCTAAATTTCGTTACAGACTATGCGTGTGTTCCCAATTCGTAAAGCACGATTCGGGATTCGCATTCGCTCGGTTCGATGCAGTTCGTTACTTATTTATAAATCAGAGCCCACCAGTTTATGTATGTATTCGCGATTCGCGAAATCTAGATGCATGTATTCACGATTTCCGTTTATAACTGAACGTTATAGATGAACGCTGCACGCATAAACATGAATCAGGAATCAGTCCGAATTGTAGCAAATCAGTGATTCGTGTTAATGCATGTCCTTTGATGTTCGTCAATTTATCGCCTCCCCTCCAGAGGGAATCGCTACAAACACACGCACGTCAATTAATTGTTTACGTTTACGAATTAACTTTAAAAACAAATAAATGCATACACACTGTGGAAAAATTCAAAAATTGCTGGCGAATTGCGAACACACGCAGTAGCAACCTTAAAACTTTACAAGTCAGCATAGACTGCATGATCTCTCCATTTTGTCTACCGAACATAACACGGCATCCAAAATGGACATTCGGGATTTAGTTGATCAATTTGCTATTAGTAAGGCCAGAAAAGGAGACTTTTAAGTACCTAGTAAATAGGTTATATATTTAAAGAAATAAATGGCGATGGCATTTTGTGCACTTTTGACAAACCCTTCTCTTTTTACTTCAGTGTTCAGTAATCACGTTAAGGTTCTTCGAGTTAAGGTAAACAGTTATATTTTGTGTTTATAATAAAAAAATAATTTTTGTTTATTTTTGCAATGTTAGTTGCCTTGTTGTTGTTGCTGTGGATTCATTAGTATAATGTATGTATTTTATTTAATAATTTAATCTCGTTTTAATTCAAATGTTTAATAAATGTAGTTATTTAAATAAAACGACTGATTATCAAATATAAAATATAGGTTTTTTTTAAATTTTAATACATGAAGAGAGAAGCCCGATGTAATATTTGCTTAGGGGTCCGATGAAATATTTGCTTAGGGGCCCAGCGTACCGAAGCGCCGCCACTGATAGAAAGTACACGATTGCAATAGATCTATTACTATTATTGTAATAGGGAAGGCAACACTAGTCACCACGACTGTCACGTGGCAGTTGTGACAGCACTACGGAGGGCTATAGGGCAGGAGACCGATCGCAATACATTTGTTTCGGTCACAGTTTTGCATCGATAAATCAGCTTTCAAAAACTGCCGCCAGAGGCGCATGTGTTTCATCCGCGCTAAAAAATGCATGGATTCTTATGGGACAATAACTATTTTTTATTGAAATTAGTTAACTTATTGCTTTCTGAGAGACAAATAACGATTTTATATGAAGTAAAAGCTATTTTTTAAATATTCATTAAAATTTCATCGACGGATTTTGCTTTATAATTTTATTAAATGATAAAATTGACAAAACAACATGTGCTTTCCAACTTAATTTATGCTTTCCAACTTAATTTATCTTTAATTGTTTTCAAGGATTTAGGCTTAAAAGAA